>CAJNDT010004046.1:334227-409227 GCA_905221615.1 Symbiodinium sp. CCMP2592
GGTATATATCCAGGAATACCTCCACAGCCTCCCACAGTCGCATACCCACGTGACATTTCCCCAATCTGCACCACCTGTTCAATAGGGTCCGCGCCGGGTTCACCGGTGTCGCCCGCACATGAACGCTAAAGTCCAGGCAACGCTGGATGTCGTCCTGGATGCTACTGGTGCGGGTGCCCGAAAAACAGCATGTAGCAACGTTTAGGGCTCGGTGACCACAATATGCTCAAGTCTATATACCATAATATATAGTTACTATTAAGTTACTATGATACACTGATATGCTATATACAGTATACTAAATGTCTTCTAGTATGCTATAGTATGCTATGATGTGCTCGCATATACTACAGAATATACTATAACTTCGTCGAGGTCATGGTGTGCATGTTACAAGAGAGCGGAATATGAGGTGTGCATGTTACAGAGAGCGGAATATGAGGTGATGATTTGTTTTTGCTGAGGCACCTGGATGCATCATGGCTTCGTGCTTCAATCTCATGGCACCGTCGATCCTAAACCCATCCACCTGGAGACGACAAAAACCTCAATCCCCTAATGTAGGAAACTGATTTAAAAAAAACCTTGCGCCTTTATTAGGGTTCCTTCAATATGAATCCTACTATATTGGGGGTTATAGGGCCAGATTTTCTTAATCAGGCTCCTACATTAAACCCTAAACCCGTCAGGGATGCGAACTTCAGGCTTCCGGGCTTAAGGACTGCGGCGTCTAGCGCCTGGCTTTGAAGCTGGCGACCGTTCAGTCCTTTAGTGTTCCGCAGCAGAGCTAGTGCTACCCCGCACAGCCGGCACAGATGCAAGCTGAAGCGATTCAAGTTTGATGCGAAAGAAGCATAACCGGTCAACCTTGAAACGACAAAGCCAAGTGGCAGAACGCCTGAAATGATCGTAAACAATCAAGCAAGGTGAGGCTGCGGCCACGAGATGGGACGGCTTAGGCTGCGAGATCTCCACAGAGTACCTTCCACAGTCACATGTCAGACACACGACCGTCTGCATGACTTCATGGTGTGCCTTCTGCAACACCTAAACTCCCAGACAACGTAAACTTCTACCGGAGCCCTAAGCGCCCGGGGGCCAACGGTCTTTTTAAGTGGACATGGTAGGGGGTGGGATCCAGGTCTGCCTCGCCACCTACCGCTTCAGCTTTCGACTTGATACTGCTATTAGGGTTATTACGATTGCTATGTGTATTATTGTTATTGTTGCTATTATTATTATTATTACTAGTACGATTCAGCTCTCTTCCTAGTAGGCTTATATAACGCGTCCCTGAACTTGAAAGGGCTCAGGGCGTAGGAGGGTGGTTTACGTTCTAAACAAAGTTTATGGTGAGGATTGGAGAATGGAGGGTGCAAGGTTCAAACCTTAATGTGTAAGGCTTGGGGGTCAGGTGGGGCTCCCCTAATTGGGCTTTCGCACTTTGTTCTTGTTCGTAGCACCAATTTCTATGAGCACGCAATGCGATAAGTGTCATCCTTGGCGGTGCACACCAAACAGCGAATTTCGGTGCAATTCCACGACATGGCAGAAACCGAAAAGAACCTTGAAGAACTTGTCAAGGTTACAGTGCACGTGGTAGAGAGCCGCCTCGCTGAAGATAATGCATCTGGATCCTTGAATTTTCGGTTACCCACCAAGACCCGGGATTGGCGTGGTGCATTTTGTGAAAATCAAACCAGTGCATGTCCTCGGCAGCTGCAAATCTGGCACGCGTCAATGCCATCGAAGCAAGCATTGCCCGCATGCAGCACGTGGGCGCTGTGCAGATTGACCTTAAGTCCTGCACAAGGCCTGCAGCCGTTTGAACTTTCAGCTGCTCATCGTCAGCTGATTCCCGCGGATGTCGCGCTTCTTGCCATGCTGCAGGCCGTGGCTGGCAGGCGGCTTTTTGAATCCGCAGGCCCTCCACTTCCACCCAGATGCCAACCTGAACCCAACCCGGAAAGGAGTCTTTAAAGGAAAATGTAAAGGATGCCAGTATTTTGTTCAATGGTTCCTGCAAAGGATCCTTAAGGGGTTCCGTTAGGGGTTCCTTAAGGGTTCCTGTAAAGGTTGCCAGATCACTAGTGGCATCGTGGTACTAGCCTTTCGGCGGAAGGGACTGTTGCTGGGCCTGCCATGGGCAAACCAGAGTGGATGCTGGCTCCTTTGGGGGCAGGTGCGAAGGAGTCCGGAAAGAAACTTTTAAAGGAACTCTTAAAGACCCCCTGAAGGAAAGCTTAAAGAATCCGCTCCAATGAATCGTAAACCCTAAGCCTAAACCCCAACCCTTGAAAAAATTCCCTAGGGGCCCGCTGCTGAAGGCACTTCCCGGCCGGCAGTTCGATTTCCAGGGAATTTCGGAGCCCACGCTGCTCTCCAACCCAGAGACCTTCTGGGACCTGGCTTCGAGTTTAGAGGTTCAGGGTTTCAGGGCTGTAGAGCAATTTCGGGATTTGGGGCTTCTCGCTTTAGGGCTTTCGGCCCAGGGGTTGTGGGGTGCTTGGGGCTCTTAGGGTGTAGGGTTTGGTATATTCCAAAAGCCGAAGACCGTGAAACAACGGCTTCTGCTATAGGGTTTCTTGGGCTCTTAGACCTTAGGAACCGGGGCTCTCATGGTTTAGGGTTTGGGGTGCAGATTTCGGGCATAGCGTATCCGAACAGAGGGCCTTCGAAGGTTTTGGGGTATACTCAGACAGCCTTCGGGTATCCGGTTTCCGGCGCTTCCGCGTGTTTCGGGCTTGACGGGTTGCGAGGCGTTGGGGCTTTATTGGCGTTTAAGGTAGAGGTTTCAAGAGGGTTAAAGAGGGTTGTTCGGATTTCGTAGCCCTACACCCCCCCCCCCCCCCACAACTAAACCTCAAGCAGACAAGCGCTCAACCCTAAAAGCCCTAAACCCCAAAAACCTCCAAGACTTCTACGATGCTTCCGGGTTGAAAGCCCTACTAGGACTTCGCTGGTTTCGGGTTGAACGTCCGGGGTGCCCAACCTCCCGCTTCAGGTTTTTCAAGGCATCGGCCCTCGCTGGATTCATGGCTTAGGGTTTGGAGCGTTGTGCAGGTGCCTGGATTAGCAAATAGCGCCAAAGAGGTCTGGGTCATACTATACCCTAAGGCTCCACAGTAGTTCCTTTTTGGGGTTCATATGCAGAATTCTATCAGGTAATCCCCAAAACGGACATACTATGGGGCCTCTGGGTAGCCTATAGCTACATTATATTGGGTTAATGGTGTCCAAAGCGTATCCGATCTTTACACGGAGTTGCTAAGAAGTCGGAACGGCTTCAGGCGCGAGCCCAAAAGCCAATGAAGCTCAAAACCCATCATCCTAAATCCCCAAATGGGAGTTTCCGAATATAGGAGACCCTAAGGTAGCACTCTAAATAGTAGAATGTATATTATATATAAGGACCCCAAAATAAGGTACCCTTAATTTTTGGAAACTCCAAGTTGAATCCTAAACCCTAACCCCTACACCCTAAACGCAAACCCCTAAACCCTAAACCACTGAAACCCTAAACCCTAAACCATCCCAAGCCACAAAATCTCCAAACCCGCCGTTGAGGGAGCTCTAGGGACCCTTAAGAGTCTATATAGGGTGTATAGTAGGTATTTAGGGATCCCTACAAACCCATGGTTTCAACCGTTGATAAACCAAACATGAGACTGCCTGAAGTGCGATACGGACCAAGTCCAGGGGTAGAGCCGATCCAGCCTTCGGTCAATCAGTTCGAACACCTCATGCCTAGAGACTCCAATCTCCCACGGTTTAGGGGTTTAGGGTTTAGGGGTTTAGGGTTTACTTACCTTAAATTATGGTAGGATCCCTGATGTGATTTCCGGTGTATTCCTTAATTAAGGGAGGTTTCAGTCTCAGGGTGGTTTCATTGTCTGCACAGACCCGGCTTCGAGAATTGCAAAACTTATCTCACTGCAGTATCGCTGTTGGTGGGAGTGATGGCACAGGGAGTGTGGGAGTAGTGCAGAAGGATCTTTGTCTCTGGCTTGTTTGGTTTTTACGGCCTTGATGACGGCTAGGACGGACAAGGCAAGTACTGACAGGCATGGATCTGCGAAAATATTTACATCCGAAGCCGGCATTAGTGCACGGAGGCGACAATTCCTGGCAAATACTGGGATTCGCCTCTGCTTCTTGTTACAGTTCTCACAAGCAGATTAAAACGACCTGAACCCTAAACCGCGAAATCCCTAAACCCTCATCAACAATACACATCTAAAGCCCCCAAGACATTGGCTCTAAACCCATACACCCTAGTAATTGAACTCAACCCTCACCCAGGAATCAGAACTTCGGCTTACGATGCTTTGGTCCTCTCTGGCGCCTCCAGGTAGAGCACCGAGGACACGGCCACAGAGATGGGTATCTGGACAAAGCACGAGCTACCAAAGCCACCTTGAACCCTAAACCGAAACACTCTTCCTACACTGAGACTCTCCCACTAACCCAGCTCTTCCGAAGCCTTGGCCAGTCGCCCCTGCATGGCGAGGAAGCTGCCACCCAACCTACCCAGGCACTGATCAGTTCTTGAAAACTGGGTGTTATTGCTGTCTGGGTTCCGGCACTAAGAAGGATGCAGGCTGCTGAAGAATTTTCGGGCCGCATGCCATTGGCATGTCTACTCGAGATGTAGTCAGTATGTCGGCCTTTGGGTGGAGTAAACCACCTGCCACCCACCTGCTTGATGCTGAATAGCTTGCGCTTTATGGGTCTCTCCTACAGGATGCGTGAGATAGGGGTCCTCATGATACGGATCTGTTTCGGGTTCTACATCAGGTTTTCTTGTGTTCGAAACTCCTAGATGCAGCAAAACTCCTGAATCTGCACTCACATGTCGGTGCTCCTGCAATCCCAGTTCTGCACAGCGTCATGACTGGATTTTGAAAAGCCATGGTTCTTCTTCTTTTTGCGTTTTGGGGTCGACGTTTTGCTAATAATGAGGGCAATTGAGGGCATTCTCGCAAAGTGGCATACTCAGATCCTTTGTAGTAAACCTGAAACGTCATGTAAGCCCAAGGCCCAGCTGCAAAAGAAGCAGGAACATGCCACGATTGCAAAGAACCACTTGCCTGAGGAACACGGGTCCGATAGACCACCTTGGCAGATCTGAGTTTCGTCGGATGACTACGCAGAGGCTCCATAGTAGTTCCTTTGTGGGATTACCTTATAGGATTCTAAATATGAACCCCAAACAGGAGCTACTATGGAGCCTTAGGGTAGATACTCGAGCTCCATCCTGCTGGCATATGTGGCGGCCTTGAAAAGCTTTGCAATGGCAAACCCATGGCAGGGAGTGCCGTGCAATGCTCTTGTCACCGCTGTTTGGGTTTTGCTTTCCCAAAGGGTCCAAGTATCATTATGGTATATACTTAGACCCCCCAAATACCCTATAAGTATATACCATAATGATACTTGGACCCTTTGGGTTTGTTGTGTTGATGCTGTTGTGATTGCTGCTGATGGCGTTTACTGCTGCTGCTGTTGCTGGTGTCGCCGAAATGCTTGTTGTTGCCACTGCTGTCGCCGAAACTGCTCAATCCTACCCAGAGGCTCCATGGTAGTTCCTCTTTTTGTTTACCTTATAGGATTCTAACTAAGTCTATGAACCCCCAAAAGGAACTATATACTATGGACCCTTAGGGTAGACATGTCTCACGATGAAGGGCCGGGGGCCGAACGAAGGAGACTGGAAGTCGATCCCGCTGGCGAGGTCGGGCACGCTGTCGGTACACTGCCTGCCCAGAGGCTCCATGTACCTCTAAATATAGTCAATACTTAAGCCTTAAAGGGGCTCTTATATTATAAGTTATAATTTATAGTCGATACTTAAGCCTTAAAGGGGTCCTTGTATTGTAAGGGTCTTTATTTATAGCCGATACTTAGGCCTTAAAGGGGTCCCTATATAGGTAGTTTTAAGGCCTAAGATATATATTATATGGGTACATGGAGCCCTAGAGCTGGTTCGAGACGGGTTACAAGATATAGAGTATAAGTGTAAAGTTTGTAAAGGCTTCCTAAACATTCGTGAAGAGTCGTCCAAGTGTTACTATATGGGCTACTATACGGACTCCCAAAAAAAAAATAGTACTCGGGCTCTCTATGAGGGCTACGGAAGGGACTACTGCAAGAGGTGGTTTAGATATTATTCCAATAGAACTTAAGGGCTACTGGAAGGGTTACGACAAGGGCTCTACAAAGGTTACGGTTCCTATGAGGTATGTTGGAAAACACCGATTCGGTTGAATTAGTCCTTGAAAGTCAACCTTGCACTGAGCTGCTGCAAGCGGCATCTGCTTCCGAGATAGATCTGCCCTAAACACTAAACACTAAATCACAAAAACCTAAATGCCAAGCCCCAACCCCAAAACCTGAAACCCAAAGCATTGAAGCCCAAACCCCAAAACATTGAGCCCTCAGCCCTTAGACTTCTCGCAAGATGGCCTTCGGCCTTCGATGTGCAACTTGAATACTGCGCGTTTTAGTGTTTTTGGGTTTCTAGTTCATTGTTGGGATAGGATTGAAAATGTATATTTTCCTTATTGTGTTTAAGTACCCATGAAAATGTAAAATGTTTCCCAACTATGACAAAGGTTTAGGGTTTAGGGCTACCTTGTCGGATCACTGACCCTTCGACGATGACCATCGGGATGATGACGTTGAACACCCTGTTTCGGATACAGGCATTTCAAGCAGGCTGCCATGAAAGGGAGGTTGAACACATCAAGCTGACTACTGATTACAACTGGCGCTATACTGCTGACCTTCCTGATCAAAATGATGAAGAAGAAGATGATGATGGTTGTGGTGGTTGTCGTCGTGGTGATGCTGGCGTGCCTTCCAGCATCTGCAAGGTCTGCCCGCAACCTGCGGCGTCGCAGGAGAACGGGTAGGTATCCAGGAGGAAAGCTGTTCTGCGGCAGATTGGAATTTAAATTGGAGTGTTTCGGGCAAAGGGTGTAGTAGCTCTTGTCATGATCGACAACTCATGGGACGAAGCTCAGGTGCAATCTTTGCTGCCGCAAGCAAGTTCTGCACTCATGGCAAGGCATCTGCCCAGTCGAAACTGGTTTATGGCTTCGTCGTCTAAGACGATGCAAAACCCCGTCCCCGAAAAACTGCGATTCAGAGCTCTCAGAGATTCTTTGTTTTAGGATGTTTTAGGAAACCATCCTCACACATCGCCTTTCATGTGAGGCATGCCGTCGTGACTGTTGTGTTCCAACATGTCCCCTGCGTCCTGGCCAGCTCAAGCACAACAACCGTGTGGAGTGTGATTCCAGCGCACGGTACGTTACAAATGATAGGGAATGGGAGAATGGTAGTAATAGTAGTTATGATTGTACCCCATTCCTCCATTCCCTACCAACCAAAGGTAAGATGAGAATCCTGGACAGTTGAACATGGGACAATTACTTCTGAACTCTCATGCGAGGTTCTGGCAATATATCAAACACCTGAATACCTAATTACTAATCAATACTGTTCCTTAGGGTTCCGACTATAATTGAAATATAAGGTGCCCAAAAACCTTGTTGAATTGCTATTCAGGCCCCTGTCTTAAAACCCTCATAATACCCCTTTGAAGCAACCCTTCTAGACCTTCCTTCTAGGAACACCCTAATCCTTAAACCCTGAACCGTAAACCCTGAATCCCAAACCCTTAACCCCAAACCCTGAACCCTAAACCCTCAGCCACAAAAACCTGAAACCCTCAGCCCTATTGTTGAGGCCCTTTCCCGGCAGCTTTAGCTTTACAGTACCTTCATACGGTTGATGATAATATAAATCCTGCATGACCCATAATGAGGAATATACCATAATTCCCATAGTCTAGGGTCCTTAAGGTAGTGCAGGATTTATATCATCAACAGTAGGGAACCCTTTAAGGCTTACGTATCGACGCTTTCGCTGCCTGGACTCGTAGGCCATGCCCAGTGTGACCAGAAAGGGAGCTTTGGCCTCGAAAGCTTCCTTTTACTCGGCTTGCCTTTGGTTAGGAGGGAATGGAAGAATGGTAGTAATAGTAGTTTATATGTAGTTGTACCACATTCCTCCATTCCCGACTAACCCAAGGTAAGTTGGAGGGTCGTGGGACTCAGAAGGGGCTCGTCTAAGGGTTCTACGAAGGGTCTACACGGGTTCCTGTAAGGTGTCCTGGGCGGGTCCCTTTGAGGGTGGCTTGAGGGTTCTGAGTTCAATGAGGGTTTTATACTTCGGTTTATAGTTTAGAGGGTGTAGGATTCAGGGTTAAGGGCTCAGGGAACTAGACAAATCACAACACAAAACAAGTATTCTGTAGATGTCACTGCTGCAGATACACGGGTTTAGGATTTAGAGTTCAGGAACAAGGGTGGGACATTAAGTTGCAAAGGCTGCGATATAGGTTAAGCGAAGTGCAACAAAACTGTTCAGCTCAAGAAAGCCATCATTGAACCCTCAGGCTCCATGTACCCATATAGTACATACTTAGGCCTTAAAGTACCTATATAGGGACCCCTGTAAGGCTGAAGTATCGACTATAAGGTACATGGAGCCTTTGGGGAAGTCTTGGTTCGAAGTGAAGTGCTAGTGGTGGTTGCTAGGGACAGGCCTTTAAAATGTGAGGTTATTGTTGGCACTTTCGTTTAGTCTTGCAGATATGGACTTGAGCGGTTTGGGAGCAGGACAACGACGGTGTTCATGACAACGATGTTGGCGACAGTGACGAGTGTGTCGGTAACGTAGAAGCCTGACTAATCAGTCATGTGCATCCCTGTAATATAATCCTGTATACCATTGCGCCATAATACCCCCAAGCCCTAAACCCTGGTCTACTGATTCAAGCACCCCGTCATTCGTTGCCGTCGCTTGGGCGCAGACTTTCGGAGCCAACGACAGATCCTCGGCTAACCAGCACCGACGAGGAATGCTCTAATTGAGGGGCCTTAATAAATAAAAGAATAGGGTTTTGGGGCCCATTATACTAGATTTACAAGAAGGAATCCCACAATAGTATTAGTAATTATCTAGGCCCTTATATTAGTCTATTCTGGGTTTAGGGCTTGCAGGGTTTAGGGTCCACGCAAAGCCCGGCGGTTTTCGAGTTAGAGACAAAGCCCACATCCCTGAGTGCCCCCTAAACCCTAAACCCTATAAACCCTAAACCTTAAACGAACTGCCAGAGAAGCCCAGCAACATAGCTGCCCTGGTCCAATTCCGCCACGAGCTGACCCAGCTGGTCGGACCTTTTTCAACCCGGTGGTTAGGGCTTATAAGGTTTAGGGTTTATACAGTTTAGGGTGTAGGGCTCATACATGCGGTTTAGGGTTTAGGGTTCGGGGTTCATCAGGGGTTTAGAGCTTCAGCGTCTAAAGTTTAAAGCTCACTGGATTCCGCAAGGGTCAGGCTTCCTGGCAGCACCGTAAAAAATAGTCTCTTTGGGATGCACACAAATCACCCTAAACCCCAAACCGTTCGCATACGACACGGTTTGGCGTTCATCCTCCCGAAAGAGGAAGCGAAAGCTCCTATGCACTCTAGCTAAGAACCATAACTACCCTAACTGTAATATAGCGAGGGACTGAAAAAGCAGCATGAACCCTAAACCACCGAAGTCCCTAACCCTGCACCGTTTAGGGTTGAGGGTTTAGGGGTTTAGGGTTTTTTAGGGGTTAGGGTGTAGGGTTTAAGGTTTAGCTTAATCAAGGGCCCTCAGGCCCCAAACCCCAGACTTCGCAACATGCAGAGGCGCTTTCAGGATCGCTTTGCCTTCGGGGTGTTACGTACGAGTCACAGCAGAAGTATGAATGTCGCTGCCAAAAGCTCCTGGGCTTCGAACGTGGCCAACTTCTTGCCGTTCTGCTCCAGCGAAACGCTGATCTGACGAAGACACAGGAAAGTGGCAATTAGCCCTAAACTCCTTGAACCGAACATGGACTGTCGAAGTCGAACCGATGCTCCCGATTCTCCGACAGTTTCGAAAACATCGGGCCCCCAAGCTTGAACCGTATGCCCTCAACGGCCAGACCCGCATAGCCGTCGACTGTTCACCCAAAGGGTCCAAGTATCATTATGGTACATACTTAGACCCCCAAAATACCCAATAAGTATATACCATAATGATACTCGGACCCTTTGGGTCAGTTTTCAGAGGTTGTCGGAAAGTTGAACCTTCGCATTTCCCATTCGACTGAGCTTCAGATCTCTTACACAATGCTGCCAATATGCGCCCCTTCAACTCATTCATGTACGTTCCCGGAGACCTCAATATCCCTTAGTTTAAGGAATATTCCTTAAATCATATTACTGAGCCTACTGAAATTAAACGTATATTCCTCCATTAAGGGATATTGGAGTCTCTCGGTTCGCAGCTGAGGAGCAAGTGTGGCTGACACCGGTTCCCTCACGAGGGGATGGCCAGAGAGCTCCCCTCTCGCAACATCCGAGCACCGTCTCTGCCACACACCCCTCTCAGAATCTCTGCCACGCACCCTCACCTCTTGAAGCCCGAAGCCTAAAGCACAATTGCTAGGACGTGTCACATGATATCTCTTTTGGCAATTACATGATAAAAAACACCTGAAGAAACCCCTAGCCCGGGCTCCCTGCATCTGCGTTGGAAAGGTCTGCAGGCTCGCTAACGATGCGCAGCACCGCCTCCAGATCGGCTTAGTGCAAATCCCGATTGTGCCCATCGTTAACATCGCATTCTCTCATTTTTGCCTTAAGCCAAAACCCCTAAACGCTAAACATGGTCCTGATCCTCGGGGTCATGATGCTGAGCGTGGACTGCATGATTAGCAGCAGCACCATGGGAGTAGTCATCACTGTCACCATCAACGCGATCATCACTAGCATCATCACCTGGGTCTTGGAAAGTCGATTCTTACTATAACGACTCTGAAATGTCCCTTACAACCTCTGTATGATTATCGTATGACATACACCCACTCTGGAGAAACCGTATAAAACAGTGCGGACGCCCCTTATGCCAGGCGTTCTCATGCAAGCTGTCGCTTCGGGGTCATGCCTGTCGAAATCTTACAGTAGAAGCCAGAAAGTTGGAATATCATTATCGTAACCCCTTTAAGGTAAATTATAGGGGATCCTACCATTAATCCATATTCCAACTTTCTGGAGTTCCCTTTAAGCCCTCAACCTTAAACTCTGAAGTTCTAAGCCCTGACCTATTAAGTACTACAACAAACCCCAGCCCTACGCCTCATACAGTAAGCCTACCCAGAGGCCCCACAGTAGTTCCTTTTGGGGCTTACCTCATAAGATGCTAAATCTGAACCCCAAGAAGGAACTATACTTTGGGGCCTTAGGGTCTAAGCCCCAACCCTAAACCCTTAACCCTAAACCTTGAACCCTAACCCCTACACCCTAAACCCTTAACCCTAAACCTTTAATCCTAACCCCTCCACCCTAAACCCTTAACCCTAAGCCCTAAACCCTAAAGCCCTAAGCCTTCAGCCCCTCGGGCTCCCAGTCTCGGGCCCACCTTCTCGTCGAGCTTCAGCTTAGCCTTGTTCACGTCCTCTTTGAACCTGTACACCTGCGGCTTAAGGTCCAGGCTTTTGGTAAATCATATTTAATATTGAGCCTCCTATAATTTAAGGTAGGCTCTAGCTCTCATGGTGCGACCTCCAACGCACAAAAAAGCGAAAGGTGAGTTTGCGCAGCTGATTGCTGTAGGAACTGCCCTAACATGCTGCATTACTTGACGTCTCTCTTATTCAAGCTGCAACCCAAGACCTCAGAAGCACCGAAACCCTCAGAAGAACACGGTTCTTCTTCTTCGGCCAGTTTGGGGTCCAATCTGAACACGGGCGAGCAAAAACATGCATTGACATTGCCGCTGTGGCAAGAGGTACTAACTAAAGAAGAACACGGTTAAGGCTTAGGGTTTTGGAGTTAGGGTTTGGGACTTACGGTCTAGGGTTCGGGACTTGGGGCTTAGGGCTTGTAGTTTAGGGAAAGCAGGAGCCAACAAGTTGGAACATCAATAGCCTCATGCCCTTAAGGTAAAGTATAGGGGATCCTAGCACCAATCATCCCGAATCAATGTTCCAACTTTCTGGGGTTCACCATAGGTCTTCCACTGAGGCAGCGGCCTGTGTTCCCACTGTGGACGTGCCGGACAACCAGCCAACCTTTGCATTGACCAACTCAGCAGTCAAGATGACGCCATGAGTTTTTATTTTCAGACTCAGCTGCGAAGGAAGATGTTAGTCTGCCTAAACTAATTGACCAAAACATTATTCCAACTCCCAATGCAGTTGCACGATTTGTCTTTCTGAACTACTACTCGGCTGACAGGCGACTACCTTGAAACCGGGAGAAAGCAGAACAAAGGCACGTTGCGATCCCAGTTGAAATGATGTACCCTTGATTTGCGATACTCAAATATCTCAGAGACATCTGCCCTGAGACAGTCAACTCTACCAACCATAAACCCGAAACCCTAACTTTAACTCTAGAATCCCACATAAGCCCTCTACAAAACTTCGAACCCTCAACCCTACGTCCCCAGTTTCTGTCGGTAAACCCTGAAACCCAAGCTCCCAGAGAGCCCAATACCCCTTAATTAAGGAACATAGCTTAAATCATAATATGAAGCCCTATATAATTTAAGCCATATTCCTTAATTAAGGGGTGTTGGGCTCTCTGGGCTGAGCCCGATGCCATGTTCATGCTGGACGGAAAGGGCTGCACCGCCAGAAGATCCTGTGCGGAGCGTTGCTTAGCCGCTTGAAGCTTTGGGATAAGGGCGTTTTTAAGGGTTTTAGGGTTCAAGGATTTCTCGATGAGACTTCATGTGAGATACACCCTTAAACCCCCAACCTACAGCCAAGAAGCTTTTAAGGCCACCAAACCTGGAAGCATGAAACCTTAAACCCGATCCCTGAAAGCCTCCCTCGACCGGCGAAGCCCTTGAAAATTCGCACCCCGAAACCTGATACACCCCTACATTACTAATTTCGTGTACTCTAAAGAACTCCAGCCGTAACCCTCCAAACCTGCACTCGATCCAACATCTAAACCCCAACGAAAACCCTAATCCCTAAACTCTCATCCCGAAAACGCTAAATCCATAATGGTAACCCCGACGGAACCGTCACAAATACCCTCAAAGGAACCCTCATAGCAACCATCCAAAAGCAATACTTGTCGCAATCTCCTCAAATGAACCCTCCTGGTAACTCCCAAAAGGAAATCTTATAGTCATCCACCAAAAGGAAGCCTTAAAGGAAACCTATAGATCCCTTCAAGCAACCCGACAGATCCCTTGAAAGGAGCCCTACAGCACTCTTAAAAAATCCTGGTCATATAGGGGCCTTAATAATTGTAGAATAGGCTTTTTGGGGCCCATTATACTATAATTACAAGGAAGAACACCAAAATGGTATAGGTAAGTAGTTAGGCGCCTACATTGCAGTACCCTTATAATATGCCTTATTGACCCCTTTAAGCATCCCTTCAAAGGACCCCCAAAATAGGGTAGGTAATTATTTAGGCCCCTGTATTATAATACCCTTACAGTTATAGTACCCTTATAGTAACCTTATAATTAGGACCCTTTATAAAGGAACCCTAGTTTAGGTAACTATTACTAGGTTGGCCCTTTCAAGCCTCTGAAAAATATTCGTACAATAGGGTCCTACTAGGCCCGAGAAGGGAAACATATAAAATTTCCCAAATGCCTACCTATATTATAGTACCCTTATAGTAACCTTATACTGTAATTAGGACCCTTTTAAAGGAACCCTAGTTTAGGTAACCATTAAGCCCCCTGTATTACGGGAAGTTGGGGCGCAGGCCGGAAGGTCGAGGAGTTCGGAGCGCATGGAGTTTACGGCCTCTTTGGAGGAGGCGCCCACCTCCATAAGCTTTAGGGCTTAGGGTTCTATGGGGCTTCGGGTTTAGGGTTCTACAGGGTTTAGGGCAGATCTGCAGGGTTTCGGATTTTGTGTTCTTTGTGCTCCTTTTGATTCAGATTCGCTAGCAGTGAGGGTTTAGGGCTTATGGCTTTGATGGGCTTAGGGTTTAGGGTCCGTAGGGGTTTCAAAATAAGACGTTGGGTCTAAGGTTTAGGGTGGGTACTGAGGGGTCGATAGTGGGAGTTCACGGTGAATTGACGGCCTTGGGGTCTTTATGGATTTTCGGGGTTTTGGATGGAGGTCCAGGTCAAAATAATTGGAATTCAAGAGACGTTTTCGGTGTCAGAGCTTTAGGGTTTTGGGTTTTAGGGACGACCCCAGGCTTGGGGTTGTGTATTGAGTATTTGGGGTGTTCTGCATTGAAGGCACTAGGGCTAGGGTCTAGTATGGAAGGTCGGAATGAGTAGTAGTACATTTGACTACATTGCTGCCCCTGACTTGCCCTCTCGTTTGAGCGAATGAAGTGTGCACGCCCAGATGCAATTGGTAGTCCAAGGGTGCACCCTCGCAGGCCGCCAAACTGGTAGGCCTTCGAACTTGTTGAAGCACAGAGACAATGCCAGGGCGCAGAGATTTTTGTATAGCTTTGCCATCCTTCTCAAGGAGAGCAATGGCAGCACCTGTCCTGGCTCTTTGCAGGTTTGGGAATCGGTACAGCTAGACTGCCCCTCCAATGCAACGGGGTACCGTCCCTGACCAGGACAGGCCAGTATTTGATGGCAGCTGTCAAAGGAGCCTCAAGGTACCCCTAAACCCTAAACCCTAAACCCCTAAACCCTAAACCCTAAACCCTATTTAAACCCCTAAAACCCTAAACCCTAAACCCCTAAACCCTAAACCCTAAACCCCTAAAACCCTAAACCCTAAACCCCTAAACCCTAAACCCTAGGCTTCTGAGGGGATGCCCGATTGCCCTGCTCCTTTGGCTCGCTTCAGTGTAGCAAAACACGGGGTAAGTGCGGCCACGGAAGGCAGGGCCATGCCGTTCCACGGTTTAGGGTTTAGGGTTTAGGGTTTAGGGCCTATGGAGTGGCCCGCCAGTGGTTCGGCCGTAAGTAGTAGTAGCACCCCGACATTTGACTACATTTTGCCGGCCAAACCCTATTCTAGTTACTACGATCCCTATGTAGTGGAAGCCCTCTCTGCAGGTCAGGTGCTTATATTACATCCGAAACTGGCCCTAAACCCTACGCCCCTGAACCCTAAACCTAGATTGTTATTCCGGCTCTGCCAAGGGCGCAGCGATGTAAGGATTCCGACCCGGTGCACATGATATAGCTGCGCCCAGCCGTGCATGTTACAGTCATGTAGGAACATGATTAAGAAACCCTGGGCCTGTAACCCTCAAAATAGTAGGATGCATATAAGGAACCCTAATAAAGGCCCAAGTTTTCTTAATCAGGTTCCTACAGTATGAATGAAATTGCATCGGGGATTATAAGTCATTCCGACCCCCTATGTGAACCCTGTAAACTGTTTAATTACCTTTACGTCGCAGTGCAGGTCCGAAAACGGAAGCCTTAGTTCACGATAAAATAAATCAGCCTCCGCAGAAATGGTCAAGTGCGCGCAAAGATCGGACAGATCCTGGCTGCATGTGGTGCGTGTTCTGCAAGGGAAAGTACAAGGATAGTATACAACTGTAACCCGACATTCCTACTACGCTCTTCTAGGGTGCTCGGTCATATTATGCTGTAGTCTGGACGTGCTGATGCGCATTTATACAAACCTTTGTTGTGGGAGGTTCTAGCACAACCACTCCTCTGCAGTGATGAGGAACAATTCTTCAAATGATCGTTAGTATCGGGGTTTTCATACTTGGAATACGGTTTTGGGTAACGTATACATAGTGAAGTTACATCGATGGGAACCCTCAGGTAGGTACTTCGGCGTCTCTATGTTGAAGACGAAAGGCGTGCATGCAAGCAAAGAACTGCGGAGAAAAGCTGACTCGATCCTGCTCCTCTCCGACTCTACTTAAGTCCGCATACCCAAGCAAAAGAAAACCAAGATCCCAAATGATCAATCCGCAAATTTTCTCAACCCATGAACCCGTATACACCGTCTCAGAATCCTGAACCCCCTACAAGATCCTGAACGCTGCAGACCCCGGAAAGTGTTCTTCATTTACCCAGATCGCAGCAAAAGCCCTCAGGAAGGAAGGTGCAGCCCCTCGGCGAAATCCCTAAGTGGGCTCAAGTAACCTCGCCAAATCCCGGCTCCAGCATGATCTGAGGATGTATGGTTTAGGCTGCCGGGGACGGTATGAAGGTTTTGGATTTCAGGCTCAGGCTATGAGGATTTAAGGCCGTTTAGGGTGGTGCTTCCAGACATCACCCTTATGTGCAGAAGTCGACCCTACTGTGTACTCAGGCGTCTACTCTAGGGGCCTTAATAATTAGAAGAGTGCTTGGGGGGGGGGGGATATTATAACTATATAATTATGATAAGGATCCCCCCCAAAAAAGTAGTATTGCTAGTTAATCAGGCCCCTACATGGGAGTTTCCGAAAATCGGGGACCCCTAATCTAGCACCCAAAATACTAGGATCCTTATTAGAAGGACCCCAAAATAAGGTACCCCCAATTTCGGAAACTCCCACATCAGCTCTTCGGGCACCTGCCTGCTTCGCCTGGTTGGAGAAGGCCATGTAGTCCCTGGGCTGCAGGAACTTCACCTGGTACCTCGCGCAGGAGTCGGATCTCGAAAGCAGAAGGGAAACTAGCCGAGTTGGTCCCTAGAGACTCCAATACCCCTTAATTAAGGAATATACCTTTAGTCATTTTAGGCATCCTACGATAATTTAAGCTATGTTCCTTAATTAAGGAATATTGGAGTCTCTGGGTCTGCGAGTGCGCACTCGCCCGGTGGAAGGTCGCTGTACATCAGAAGCAGTCGATGCTCGGTCCTGGCATAGGAGATGAAACTATACCCCCTTAGAACCATACTGAAAAACCATAGTTTTAATATTGTCTTGGGGTTAACATGGACAAAACCAAAAAAAGCTCCTAAGGAGAGTGTAGGCAAAGGGCATCCTGTAAAGCAACGACCGAGGAATACTTTCATTTCAGGACCGCTTATCAGGCCCGGACGTACATTGCGATTAGAGGATGTGATACAGGCGCCTTAATAACTACCTATACTAGTTTGGGGGCTCCTTAACACAGTTGTATAATGAGCCCCCAAACCCTATTCTGATTACTAAGGCTCCTATATTTGTGGTTTGTTGTAGGGTTACATAAACGGCTCCCCTTACATCGTCGGCTGTAAAGCCTGAAGCCTAAACCCCAAACCATGAAAGCCCTAAACTTCAAGCATGCCAGCTGCTCCACTGCGCTGTGGCCACCGGTGCTTCCAGCTTTTCTGAGGCCAGGTGCCCTAAACCCTAAACCCTAAACCCTAAACCGTTAAGGGCTTAGGGTTTTTTTTTTTAAAGTGCAGTGGGGCCTTTTTCCGCAGAGGTCCAGCCGTTGCTTAGGGTTTAGGGTTCAGAGTCGAATTCAGGGCCTGGGGGCCGTAAGCTCTTCTGGCTCGCGGCTTTTACGGACTCCAAGGTTGAGGGCTGTAATGTAGGAACCTGATTAAGAAAAGTTTGGGATGTATTCGGGTTCCTTACATGCATCCGTAGCTATTTTGGGGTTATAGGCCCAGGGTTTCTTAATCAGGTTCCTACATTAGGGTTTTGGTATGTAGGTTTGAGGCCCAGGGTTTGTCACTTTGAGGCCGGCCCGGTGCTGCTACGGTGGAGAACGGGCCCTGATCTGGCTCCCAAGAAAAGTACTGTCTTTCGCGTCAAAGGTACGGTTCAGGGCGAAGGGTGACTCTCGGACACTTCACATCGCTTGTAAAAGACGTCTCCTGACGGCTCTTTGGTGCGCTCAACATCAAGAGCCTACAACCAGCTTGCATGGCGTTGGTGGCAGCATTTAGGTCAGGTCTGGGGCACGTTGTTCAGACGATCGGAGTTTAGTGTCTGAGAGCTTTGGGGTTTTGGCCAGAGCTCTTGCCTGTCAGGGCTCACAACCCAAGTCGTTCTAGAACATCGACGTAGTTGTAGAAGCCAGAATAAACACCAATACCATGCCTTAGGATTATCTACTACTGTGTCAAAAGCCTATTCTGGTCGTTAAGACCCCCCGTATATACTAAGGCAAACCATCTTGGTCGCGGTCGGCCGCAGGTTCGTTCACCCCCACAGGGTTTCTATAAGGCTTTATATAGCACTCAGAGTTTAGGGTTTAGGGTTAAGTCTACAGCTTTAGAGTCTAATTGAAGTGAACGCCCAGGCAAACACGGCTGAGAACGTCAGAGTTTCGAGCTACAAGTGAAGCAGTGTGTGGGCCCCATGTAGGATGCACTCCTGCAGAACAGCAAACGGTCGGTCCCAGGTGCCCTGCCAATGCAGGCGGTCTTCGGTCTTTCTCTCAAATCCATTTCTAGGTTGGCCCTTGAAAGCCTCTGAAAAGTATTCGTAAAATAGGGTCCTATTAAGCCCAATAAGGGAAAATATAAAATATCCCAAAGGCCTACCTAGATTTCAATCGTCGTGGTCTTCCGGTTGTCGCTCTCCGTATTCCACTCGGTTTCATCTCGGCCAGCATGTCGACGGTCTTTCGATTGTCGTACAGGGAACTCCAGAAAGTTGGAATATGGTTTCAGGGTAGGATACCTTATAATTTACCATTAAGGGTTTAGGATAATCATATTCCAACTTTCGGGCTTTTACTTTATTGGTATCTGACGGGTTTGCGAGGGTTCCAGCGAGCTCCGGTCCGGCAGCCGGTGTTGAGTTCCGCTTGTGCCGATACCCTGCACCGGAACCCAAGCGGCAAAAAGTCGGTGGGCCTACATCTCCAAAACCCTATACCCTAAACTCAAAATCCTAAACCTTCCAGTGCAAAGCCTAAACCCTGAACCTAAACTCTAAATCCCAAACCCGACGTCAGGGCCCAGCAGAAGCAAGTCCCCAAAATCTTTTTATCGAAGCCTTGCAGAGCCCCGAGACGAAACATCGAAACCCGGGTGAGCGCTGCAGTTCATACAAAAATGCGAGGCTTTGGGGTTTAGGATTCAAGGACTATCAGGGATATCAACTGAAGAAACCCAGTGAAACTAGGGTTGAGGATTTAGGATTCAGCTTGGTGACTATCATACCGATAATCTTCGAAACCCACCCACCCAAAGGATTACATAGTTTTCAAGCCCTATTACCAACACTTCTGAGTTTCGTGCCCATACTTCTCTTCTTCCTGCAGAATGCGGCTTGGGGTGAACATGGTGCAACACAACCACGCCGATAAGCGCAAGGAAGGAGACGCAGCCAACCAGCATTGTAGAAAGCCTACAAGGGAACCTCATAGAACACCGTATGCAAGTCCTTACAGAACCCCTCAAACCATCGTCAGTATGTATCATTATACCCTAAACCCTAAACCTGCAAACCCTAAACCCTAAGCTAGAAGCTGGCAGTGCTACAAGAAAACACCACCAGCATCTTGCGAAGGTCCACGTCTCCATGCTGAAAACGACGAAAACACTGACCCAAAGCTGCCCGGCCCGGAACTTTAGGGTTTAGGGCTTGGGGTTTAGGGGTTCGGTGCATAGGGTTTATGGGGTTGAGGGTTTAGGGGTTCAGGGCTTCGGGTTTAGGGGTTCAGGGCTTGGGGTTTAGGGGTTCAGGGCTTAGGGTTTAGGGTTGAGGGCTTCGGGTTAAGGGGTTCAGGGCTTGGGGCTTAGAGGGTTTAGGGTGTAGCGTTGCGGGTCTAGGACTTAGGGTTGAGGGTTTCGGGAACAGGGGCTACCTCTGAGAGTTTGGGGCCTTTCACCCGAGCTGCGACACCAAAACTGCCCCACTCAACAGTCAAGGCAACGTTCTGGTACTGTGCACCTAAGGCTGAACCCAAAGGACTTCTAGTTTGGGATGTATGGTAAACCCTCACGACGGAACCCTAACTTTCGAACACTATGGCCGAAAAGCCTGGCCAACCCCACCGTCGACGTTTCCCTAGTGCTTCGGCCTGGGATTAGGTCTGGGTGCTAATCGGCATCCGAAACCTTGGGGGTGTCGGAGGGGGGAGGATTACCGGTAAACAACGACGAGGACAGTGTATATGTATACATACCTGCATGCATCCATCCATCCATCCATCCATCCATCCAAAACCTGTATCCCCAAACCCTACAAAACAGCAGGTTATGACCCCTTAATTAGAGGGTAGAACCCTTAAAACGGAGGTTTTCGAATCCCAAGGAAGCTTCCACAATGTGGTCTTGCCTCAGTTGCCCCTACTTGGGGGTTCATGGGTAGATACAAGTGGGGTTGGAATTAGGGTACCTATGGTTCTAACCCTTGTTAGGGGACTTCTAGCCCAACTTACAACTACCCATGAACCTCCAAGTAGGCCCTAAACCCTATACCCTTCTAGAATCCCTATAGACCCCTTTAAAGGGGCCCTTAAAGGAACCCTTATAATTACCCATAATTACCCATGAACCTCCAAGTATGCCCTCATTGAAGCCCTGACTGTACCGAGGCCTCAGTTCGATCTCCAAGGGCAGGAAGGGCGGCTGCACGCTGACCTCCAGAACGTCAGAATACAGAGACTCCGATATCCCTAAATTACGGAATATACCTTAAATCATCGTAGGATCCCGAATATACCTTAAATCATCGTAGGATCCCTAATATGAGTTAAGGTATATGGCTGCACGCTGACCTGCTCCAGAACGTCAGAAGAACCAATGTGGGTAGTTGTCAAAATTGGGGACCCCGTTTTGGGTACCCGAAATAACAGGTGCCGTACTATATTAGGGACCCAAACAGGGACCACAATTTTGACAACCACCCATGTAATTCTGTTCAGGGTTATGGGTTTATGCTCACCTAGTACTGCATGTCTTAGTGAGGAATCTGTGTTAAACACATGCTTCGCTTCTCTGTACCTCCACTGGGCTCAAAATCACATCCGCAGCCAGCGAAAAAAGTGGCTTAGTATGGCTCGGGCAAGTAGGGTTTCAGGCCTTACCCAGACACTCCAAAACCCCTTAATCAAGAAATGGACCCTAAATCGAGGGGACCCTTCTTCGCTTTCAGGTATAAGTACAGTATACCTTAACCCCACGTAGCCTACCTGTTTAAGGACTTATATAAAGAAATCATATTAGGGAACCCTAAAAAGGTAGGTTCCTTAGGGTCCAGGTAATCCTTAATTAATCAGCTTTGGAGGCTCCAGGGTAGTACAGTAAACCCCTTAAACTGAGAAACCGGATTAAGGCCAAAAAGAGCTGGTATTTTCCATACATTACTCTGAAGGATGGAGGCTATTGGGTTTCCAACTTTTGGGCTTCTACTGTAGTCATTTCTGGGCATGCTCAAGAGATAGCAGCTCAACCCTTTTTTAACTGAGCATACATAGGTACTTTCGCGGTATTCCCATCTCAAGTACTCTTTCAAAAGGTACCGAACCCCAAATTAAGACCTGGTTACTCCTTAGCACAAGGACGTCCTAATAACGGGACCCAAGTCTTGGAACTCCCAAATAATGGACTTCCAACTTCCGTGATCTGGGTAGTCCTCTAAAGTCGAGTTCCGTTTTAGGTGCACAAAACTAGAACGGCATCCTTACCCAGACCCCCGAAGGATTCAAAAAGTAGCTCGCCCCAAATTCGGGGATCCACTTTCTAGATCCTCCCGGGGGTCTGGGTACTTAATGAACTAGCCATTTGCATCTGGGCATCCCGCGTCAATTCTCACCGCCGCGGTCGTGTCCAAGGACAGCTCCGTGATCCTGGCAGAGTCAGGAAAGTAGGGTTTAGGATTTAGGAGTTTCCGAAAATAGGGGACCCGAATCTAGGACCCTAAATAGTAGGATCCTGATTATAAGGGCCCCAAAATAAGGTACCCCTAATTTTCGGAAACTCCCATTTAGGGTTTTGAATCTCGAAGCCACTGGGATCGGGGGTCTAAAGCCGTAAAGCCTAAATCCTATGTGGGGTCTGGGGTCCAGGGTCTTTCAAAAATCCAATAAATTCAGTCAAAATCTCCTGCTACCCGCAGCTGGAAGGCAAACTTCGACAACCCCTCAGTCCCTGATGTTGAATGCAGAACTACGAGAGAAGGTTTACAATTTAGGGCTAGCATTTAGGATGTCGGGGTTTACGTTTCTGCTTGTTGAGCAGCCAACTGCAACTTTCTGGATGCTGACACCTGGCCATCCAGGGTAGAACTTGTGCCCCCAAGCCCCTTTGCAAGGCTCCCTCCAACTCACAGTCACAGGGCAGGAGGAGCTTCTCACTTACAACCTCCCATCGAAACGCAAGTCTTAACATCTACGGCACAGTTTGGGGGATCCATAGACAAGGGGATCGTCATTTGATGTAGGGGCCTTCCTTTCTTCATTATTTACAGCGTGTTGTGGGGCCCACTATACGGCAATTATAGAATCATAGCAAGGGGCCCAAACTAGTATTGGAATTTATTTAGGCCCTTCTGTTCCCATATGACAATGCATGAGCCAGGCTTGCTTGGACATGCCCTGAGACATCCAGAGCGTCACGGGCTTGTGCTCCTGCCAAACAGGTGTCTGTACAGCTTGGGGACTAAACGTAGGTCTTATGGGCACTGTTGGACGGCATTAAGTATCCTTCGCTACGCGGGCTGATTGTGGTATCTTCCTCAATACAATACTACGGATAGTCTATGGTAAGTGTAGTTCATCAGCAGTAATAAGAACTGGAAGAGGCGTTGGGGCAGCCGGGAGAACATGTTTTGGTTGGGTGGTGGCTGTTGTGGCCGCAGTTGAGGTTGCTGTGGAGGTTGCAGTGATTGTTGTTGCTGGTGGTGGTGGCGGCGGTGGCAGTGAAATTGACAGCAGCGGTGACACGGCAGCAAGAGGTTGCGGAGTAGTCATAGTCGTAGCAATGATGAAGGGAGCACTGGCAAACGTACAATCAAGCCATGATGTTGATTTATACTTCTGATGCCAGCCAAGCTAGTAGTTCCGTAGAGTCACACTGAAACTCATGTCTTCCGAAGCACACACGACTGCAAATGTCAAGTGACAGAAAGAAAGAACGAATGATAAATAGCCGAATGATGAATAACAACAGCGATCGAAGGAGTCATAGATGCAATTCAAATTCAGCTGCTGCAGACCACCTGGGACGTCTTCTGAACCCCTGGCATTTCTCCTGCATCTCTTTGGAAATCTTCTGAGCCACAAGGTCAGTGAGGACCTGCATTTTGAGGTTTCAGGGGTTGCGCCGACTGCTGTGCAAAATAGGCTTAGGTCGTATGCTGCGCAGCAAGTGACAGACACCAACGAACTTCCTGGAGCTGGGTATGGGAACTCCCGCTGCTCACATGACTTGGAATTATAAGGGTTCAAGAAAGAAGAGATGTGATGTTCTATCCATCGAGCACGAAGGTGCTGGAAAAGAAGACCGTGAACCCTAAACCCTATAGAACTTTGAAGGGGCGCTTGTGCACGCGCATCAGAAACGGGGCTCTGGGCTCCGGTAAATAGTCCTGGTTCAACCGAAACTAGGGGCTGGGTACCCTAGCCCAAAACAGGTCAACAACCATGGTAGGGTCATATAAACCCCCAAAAAAGTTTAACCGTACCCACTCAGCCACTAAGCGAAACTGCGCCAGGTTATCCTCGCCTCAGTGAAAGGCTACCTCGCATATTTCTCCTCCCAGTCTCCGAATGCTCAACATCACTTGAAATCCTTAACCACAAAACCCGGAACCCCAAACCAGCAACTCCTGAATCCAAACGCACTCCCCCTCTAAACGAGGGTTTAGGGTTCAGGGTTTCGGGTTTATGGCTTTAGGGGTCCAGGGCCTATTACTCGCACGGCGTTTGCATTTCATTGTGTTTGTTCAGATATTGAAACAGTCTACCCTATGTCTTGACGCCAAATTCTGTGACTGTTGTTGCGGTAACTAGCGGAACTAGCGCCCTGTTCTTTCTGAAGCCGATGACGATCTCCCCCCGACCCCCTAAACCTTAAAGCCCTGAGCCGCTGGCGTTGCCAATGTGATCGCTGGCTTGTCGCTGCGCTTCGGCAACAGCTGACTGGTCCTCGGCCCACGGGAACTGATTGGACAGCTGTCTTCGACGATGATGATGGGAACGAGGAGGATGTCTCAAGCTCATGAATACGGTAGAGAAAATGACTGCGACTCGCGACGAAGCCTGGATTGCTATAGCGGCGGTGAAGGATCGTGGCATTTCTTCAGCCATCCTGCCAAAGATAAGCTTTATCGTGTTCGTCCCGCTTGCTGCAGCTACTGCTACGGATAAATCCGCTCCTGAGCCTACTGCGACTCCTGCTACTCCTGAATCACAAGTTACAGTAGTACCAGACCAAGTGCTGGCAGGCACGAGCGCGTATTCGGCTGTCTCTTGGCTGCAAACCGGGCATGTGCCAGAACACACAAGTCCGCAACCCGAAATCCGAAACCTGAGCCCTAGCACCGCGAGCGTTAACCAGGATTTGGGAGTTTCAGAAGATAGGGGACCCTAATATAGTACCCTAAATATATAGTATAGGATCTGTATAAGGGCCCCCAAAATAAGGTACACAGGATTCTCGGAAACTCCCATTTCTGAACCAACAGCCCAAGTCCTACAAAGCCTAAAAATCTTTGGAAGGTCTGAGAGATGGGCCGATGAACCAGGAGCCCAGGGGCACACAGGCCTGAGCAATTTTTCATTCTTTAAGGAGCTACAGGGGTTAATTATGGGCATTAGTATAGGGGCCTAAATAATAATTACCCATACTATTGCGTGCGGGGGGGGGGGGGTTCTTATTATAACTCTAGTATAATCTCCCGCGAAACCCTCTTCTAATTATTCAGGCCTGTAGTAAGGGTTTCCAGTGCTGGCCATGGTCTTTAAATAAATTGCACAGGGAAGCCTGGGGCGTATGGGTGTTAGGGCCTACAATAACACTTTTTCTCAGAGCTTGTTAGTAACTCTATACCATACACTCATACACCCAAGACCATATATGCCATAATTATGCTCATTACTAGAGCTGCTACATTCGCGGCCCGACTCGAAATCACCCACCGCCCCGGCACTGCGCCCCTGCCGTTGTGCTTCAGGGATCTGTTTGGCTCAGGTTGCGCGCCTTTTAAACCGAAGTGACACGCGCAAAGCCTGAACTCCAAGCCCTAAGCGACGAAACGCCCACATTCCCAAACCCTAAACCCTAAACTCTGAACCCTATAGCGCTGGATGCCAAGAGCTAAACCGCAAAACGCAACGGCAAACCACCTCCAAAATAAGATCCCAAGTTAAAATGCCTACCGTCATGCAGCGCAGTAGTCGGGCTACTTTCTACCGCCCCTATAGACATGCCAAGCATAGAAAATGTGGACCCTAAGAGGTAGCCCTAAGGCGGAAAACGTATTTGGAGATAAACAGCACCGGCCCCAGCAGCGAAATGCAGAGGCTGTGGCAACATCTTCCTCCTGGGCTTGGCAGCGTTCCGGCATCGACTTCAGGATTTGCAAACCCTGATCCCCACATGGACCCTGACCAACCTACCTTCTTGAGGACTCAATATAAGGATACCATGGGAGTTTCGGAAAATGAGGCGTACCTTACATGATTTGGGGTCCTTCTAATAAGGATCCTACTGTTCAGGGTACTATATTAGAGTCCCGTGTTTTCGGAAACAAATATATGAAAGACTTTGTGAACTTCTTTCGGGTCTTCGTCCTAGGTAAACCCTAGAATCCTGAAGAGCCTACCCAGGCTAACCGTAAAGAAGTGGGCCTAAAAAGACCATCCCAATAATGGTTTTAGGGACCTAGTTCTATAATAGTAGTTATGGACCCTCTACCCTAATGCTCCTGGACCCTCGTAGTGAGATCCCAAGCCTTAGCCCCGAAAGCCCAAACCCTCCCAGAAAGCCCATGACCTGCCGTAGGGTAGGCTACAAACCCCATACATGCCCACCAGGCCCGGGCGGCAAATCTTACGAACCCTGCAAGCGTGGTGGAGCCTCACCCTCTACATCCCTGAAGCTCGGCCTAACCCGCTCCAGGGTTCTTGAGGGCTGGAAGCTCTACTCTACCGGGACCCGCAAGGGGAAGGTCCTTCTGGCCCCTTTATAGTGGGCATTTGAGGTATATGAGAGGGTACTTGGAAGCTCTGGAATTAGTGTCTAATTCCTTGCTATTCATTAGCGTTCCCATGCAGATTTATACTATGTATTACTAGGAAATGTCCTGTTCCAACTATGAAGGCGCTATAGAAGGGCTTCAACTGGGCCCCTTACCCTAGCCGTTTGTAAACTTTGACATACTAATGGTTTTGTGAAGTAGTATTAGTACCCCTGGGGGCCTTTTCTAGGGGTTCGAAGGTTTTGCATGGATTTGCGTTTTGTGGTTTCGGGGCCTTCGGGACGCTCACCTTGGGGTGTAAAGCATCTGATGAAGGCCGTAGGTTTTGGAGTTTGAGTTTTAAGGGTGGGGTTGGGGTTCAGGTGCTAAGATGGGGTCGGGGAACATCTTGCACGGCGACAGAACCGGAAGTTCTTTGCATCCGCCCGCTGTGGCGATACCACAAGCACCCACCCACATCATCTCCAGCTTGGGTTGAGGGCTTAATGTTAGGCTTTAGAGTTTTCTAAACTCCATGGTGCAACCAAGGAGCTGAATGAGCAGAAAGTTCAGCGAGAAGGTAGAGCAAGCTGCCAGTTGCTTCCCACTGCTGGATCGCATTGAGAGCCTTCAGCAGAAAGGGGTCCGGAGCTGTTCGAATCCACGAAAAGGACATACTGCCTGCTGAAACTCTGAGACCGGAACCCAAACAAACATAAACCCGGAACCTCAAAACATATCAGGACATGATCTGTGTGCCGTGCGTAACGACGTAGGTTCCAGGGTCAATGGCCAACTCAATGCCATCTTGGTTGCGGGAGAGGATCGCCTCGGCAATGATGCATATATAGTAGGACGGATTACTGTCGAATCGACGGTGTTAATGTTGTTACGCCCCTGACGCGATGAACATGTTGTCTCGTAGCAAAACCGCAACTACAATTATGTGTGCATCATCATCGTCATCACTAACAACCTTGTCATCGTTATCAACGTTAGAGTCATCATCATTGTGCTCTTGCCCAGATTCATACACTTACTCTCGCTGTCATTGCCACTGTGACTGCCAGTCGTGGGATGGCAGCAGCACCATCAGCACCCTACTACTGACTACAGCTACTTCTACCCATAGGCCCCAAAGTAGCTCCTGTTTGGGATTACCTGATAGGATTCCAAATATGAGCCCCAAAAAGGAACTACTTTGGGGCCTTAGGGTACTGCTACTGCTAGACTGCCGCTTGTTTTGACCATCACCTCTATGTTTGTTCGGCCTCGGCACTCAAACCTCAAACCTCCTGGCAGGGACGGGAACCCTGTCACCTCACCATCCGAGTGGGCGGCATTGGTGTCGGTGTTCTTGACCTTTGCAGCACATGGGCCTGACACCCGTAGTAGTAGTAGTAGTAGTAGTAGTAGTAGTAGTAGTAGTAGTAGTAGTAGTAGTCGTAGTAGTCGTAGTAATAGTAGTAATAGTAGTAGTAGTAGTAGTAGTAGTAGTAGCAGCAGTAGTAGTAGTAGTAGTCGTAGTAGTAGTAGTAGTAGTAGTAGTAGTAGTAGTAGTAGAAGCAGCAGTATTAATAGTAGGAGTAGGAGTAGCAGCAGCAGTAGAAAGAGCAGAAGGTCACAGTAGCAGTCTGCAGTATCAACAATAGCAGCAGCAATGCCAGTAGTGCCACAAAAACAACGCACTTAAAGCTAGTGAATACAGCTTTACGCACGACCACGACGACAACAGCAATAGAGCAGCAGCAGCACTACGACCAGTCATGAACAAGACCCTCACCATTGCCACTGTGGAAGCATCCTGACTCGACGTTCATCCCTTGTTCCTGCAGCTCATACCCTTGCATCATCTACCCCTGACACCCCTCCATCCGGCCTTGATACTGAAACTGGCATCCTTTGATGTGGCCTGGCAGAGTCACCCAACGGGCCTAAAACCTAATACTTCGGGACTCGAGAGTTACATGCAAAGCTGTGGGCAGTGCTTGAAGTGCCTGCTGTCGAGTGTGCAACTTGCGTGAAAGACACTCAATGACATGTTTTCCGTTCACATCCGGCCGTCGAAGGCTTCAGTTCCTAGCCGCCCATCCGGAGAGTCCTAAATCCCTTTGCGGTCCCCGAAAGCTTGTAGGCTATGGGGGGGTGGCCGTAATACAGGATCTGGCATCCTTATCAGCGGAAAAATCCCCAGCGTCGTCTTTGAACTCCAGAGTCTCCAACACACACAAAACTTGTAAAGGATTATAAAAGCCCAGCAACACCCCACACGATCCTCTAAAAAACATTACAAGTCAGAAATCCTGCAAGCGCAACATAAACCGGACAAAACCCTACCAACCCAATACTATATAGGCCAGACTGCCACACTCCAGGGTTGCCTGGCCAATACTTCAAAACTCTGGTTTAGGGTTTAGGGGTTTATATAAGTTTACGGGTTTAGGGCAGCACGAGACGAGATAGAACGATGGAGAGTTTACGGGGTGGGTCGGGGGATCCCTAAACCCTAAACCCTAAACCCTAAGAGTCGGGTTTGCTTCCCGGTCCCTCGTAGGGTATACTTCGGGCAAGCAGGGGTCTCGATTAAGGGTCCTGGCATCCACCACTTAGGGTCGAACCCATATGTAAAAAAGGGCCCCTCATATCGTCGCCTAAATTAGTAGGATCCTTATGTGTGTATACATATATATATATATGTATATATATATATATATATATATATATATATAAGGATCCCAAATAGGGTACCCCCTTACTATGTGGTACCATGTCTTCTGGAAGTCCATTTCAGCCAGATCTGTCCGGGACTGACCCATAGGCTTTTGTCTGGCCAAACTAGACTGTCAGTTCATGTCGTTTCTACTCCTGGGCCTTAATCTGTAACCGTTAAGCAATACAAGCTACACCCTACAGCTTCAGCCCTAAACTACGACAAGTAAACTCTCCCCAATGTTCCTGATAAGCCTTGCCAAGTCAGCAACACACTTTGCTTGCAACGATCGATGCAGGGGTACATGAGTAAATGAAGAACTACAGAAATACACAAATACCAACGCGCGCAGCTCCGTTTCCATGTATCTAGTATTCTTAAACCATTAACCCTCAACCCTACACCTAGGCCCTAGACCCTAGAAATCCTACCTCTCTCGGGCTCCTCATCATTATGATTGCCTCAGACACGTCCTTACAAAGGTCGGTTGTTCCGGGTTAAAGTAAGCCTGAACCCGAAACCCTAAACTCTAAACCCGAACTCTAAACCCGAACTCTAAACCCGAAACCCTAAGCCCTAAACTCCAAACCCCAACCCCTAAACCTAAAGCCCAAAACCACCAAAAGTAGGTAGAATAATGGCCTATAAAAGGATATTACCCTACATACTTTTGTGTCCAGGAAGCCCCAAACCCGGAAGCGTCGGATAGAGCTGGCTTGGGAACTGAAGCTTCGAAGTGGCGGCTCAGAACCGTCACTTCACTCACAGCGTTCTCCAGATGCCCTGCCGGCACCCGAAACCTTGTCCTCTATATATATATATATATATATATATATATATGCATATGTATATATATATGTATATATATGTATATATATATATAATAATAATACTATTATTATTGTCAACATACCTACACGCATACTTAGCCATGTATATATGTATATGTGTAATACAACTTCAAAACTTTGGGCCAGAGGCTTTGGTATTTGAGGTTGGGGATGTTAGGGTTTCCGGCTTTCTAGCCCATGCTTTCGTATGTGCAAAGCCCTCAGATATTGCGAGCAGATGCGCGTGTGGCCAGTCGCGGCCCCTTCCATTGCTGACCGGTCTACTACACGGGGGCAGTTCTGGGTCAACCAGCTACTCTCATGCTGACCATGATTTTCTGCTACCACTACTACCCACTGCCAACACTAACTAATAGCAAAAGAAATGCTCACGCTGAAACTGGCATGACCATTAAGCTTGTTGTCGCGGAGACATAGGTACCTGGTGCTATGTGGGGATAGACACAAGTGCAGTCTATAGTAGTGTCTTCGCGTGGTTGCCCATATATCTCCCTTACAAGGTTGCCCATCTCCCAAAGAGGTTTCCCGTTTATCCAAGGGGAAAAGGAGGGACCTTTAAGAAGGACCCCTAGGTATATACCCTTAATATAGCTATTATATATCCATTGTATAGCCCATTATAGGGTAGGGGTCCCCATTAAGGGTCCCTCCTTTTCCCAATTGACAAGGGCAGCGTATCAAATCATAGGCAGCTTCAGGTTCGGAGCGTTATCTCCGGCTTGGCTCCGAAGCTCAGATTTCAGCTATTCCCCGGTAGAACCATAGTAGAAATAATGTGTTCAAGATTCTCTCGGGTTTTATATGAACAAAATTTAAAAATACTTCCTAAGGGGACCTACAGTCAGAGGGCTTTTGGGTTTATCGAGGCTTCGGCTGAGCTAAACCCTAAACCCCTAAACCCTTAAACCCTAAACCCTTAAACCCTAAAACCCTAAACCCCTACACCCCTAAACCCTAAACCCCTAAACCCTTAAACCCTAAACCTGACTGTTTATCGAGGCCTGGAGCTTCCGTACTTTTAGAGCTGGTCGTAGTACGGTTGATGATATACATCCTGCATTACCTTAAAGACCCTAAACTACGGGAATTATGGGATCTTCCTTATTCTGGGTATTACCTTACATAAGGACCCTAAACTATGGGAATTATGGTATAGTTCCTCTATTATGGGTAATGCAGGATTTATATCATCAGCCGTAGTAGCGTAACGTAGGGGCCTGAAGAAATGGAACAGGGCCTTGGTGGCCCCTTATATACTATGCTTTTATCAAGGAACCCCCCCCCCCCCCAAATAATGTAGGTACTCCTGGACCCTAAGGAACCTACCTTTTTAGGGTTCCCTAATATGATTTCTTTATATAAGTCCTTAAAAAGGGTAGGTTACGTGGGGTTAAGGTTTATTAAACTCCATCTAGTAGGCATCCTAGGCCCTACGACTAAGCCTTGGCTGCACCGTGCAGGCTTCTCATTGGGATGAAGAGGAGGTCCCAAATGTAGGTGAGCAGCCTGCGACGAGCCGACATCTCCACAGGGTTTAGGGTTGAGGTAGGTGAGCAACCTGCGATGAGCTGGGAGTTTTAGGGCTTTAGGGCTTTTCGGGGTGTGCGGTACTTCGGGCAAGACCGAGGTAGTTGAGAATATTCTGACCTCCAGCCCAGACATTCTGAGCTGCTAGCCGGAATCCGTACAGCAGCCCTCCCACCAAGCATCCGGAAGTACAAACACCCACGACCTATGAGCCCCCTGAGCCCCGAACACATCCCAAACTCCGCAAGCTTTGTAAGCCCTGAAAACTCAAACCCGCTCGGCGAGAAACTGCAGCGTGGCCAGGGCGTACAAGAAGGCCACAGCAAGGCCTCGCAGACGGATCCGGGAATCTGGGGCTCGCTGTTTGAGGTGCACCTCCGAACCGCTCCAACCCGAGCTCCGAAGCCATTAGACGTTCATTACGGATACCAGGGCGGGTCATTTTTCAGAAGGAGCGGTTGGACGTCCAGGCCGAAAGATGCAAGGCCGGTTAGTGTCATAATTTGCGTTGTGCTCGGGCTGCTCCATGATATTGCGATCTTGGACGACATCATGCAAACCGAAATGCGCTGCACAAGGGAGAGAGCGAGAAAGATGGACAGAGAGGGAAACAGAGAGAAATATACAGCGATATCATATGTACATACATAGCCTGCCAGTACAAACAAGAACATACACATAGCATAGACCTGTCCTCATGCATATGCGTATGCATGTGTGTAGGTATGTATGTATGCACGCACGTATGAAGCAGTGAATGGATGAATATACGTATGAATGAATGAATGAAAGAATGAATGAATGAACGAACGAACGAACGAATGAATGAATGAATGAATGGATGAATGAATGAATACAATGATATATGCAGGTATGCACGCATGTACGTATGTGTGAAATTGAACCTATAACTACAATATGCATCTAAAGTATACATCTTCAACTCGGCAGTACAGGCTTTCGCTAGTGAAGCCTTGAGGGATTCAACCCGAAACCCTAAACCCCCAATATATTAGAACGGGGTTTTGGGCCACATTATGCTGTAACTATAATAGGGAACCCCCAAGATAGTACTGGTAACTATTTAGGCCCCTGTAGTACCTCCAACGTCTTCTGTTTGACCTTTGCGGACATCTTCCAGATCATTGCGCACCCTGGGCTCGGGGGATGAGGGACAGTCTCTGGTCAAGGTTTGGCATCTAGGTTCAGGGGCCTGAACTCTACAACATGAGCCTTATACCCCGATCCGGGACACGTGCGAAGCTCTTTTTGAGTTTTGGGGTGGGGGAATCTGCAGTGCAGATGTCACTCATGCATTCGGATTCGGAAAGCCCAGGAACGGAAGCCTTTCATTCATCACTGAGCGGGCTAGGAGCCCTTCTGGCTTAACGGCTAGATTCAGTTGTGGTGATGGACTTGCGAGCAGTGTCTCGAAACATGACCGGCTTCACCCTCTTCCTGACAGCCTTAGTCAACCCCAAAATTCAAACCCGCCTTTGCGGTTGGTTGTGGCTGTGCTAGGTGACCAAGTCCAGCAAGTTCAGTTAAAAAACGACTGTGTGGTTGAGGAAGCATTCGCTGCTGCCTGATGTGTTCCATCATGCACTTTCTTTCGATCTCTTCATTCATTAACGTCAATTCGTTTGCACGCTTCTGCATCGACCTTTGTGTGCACCGTGCACGAAGCACATGTAAAGTTGTCAGCCTCGAGCCGCACAGGCGACTATGTGTTACCATGGTTTCACATGCCCGTGTTCACATGAATGAACAAATAAACAAACTAAATCATTGATATATACCTTTACACACGCATGCATCTACACTTATGCACGAAGACACTCGGAAATAGGCAAGCCAACAGAGCTTGTTAAGTAACAACGGATACATTCGTGCATGTGTATGTTATATGTACACATGAACCGTGCACCGAATATGTATACATGCATGCATACATACATACATACATACATATATATATATATATATATGTATGCATGTTATGCTTACATATATACACACATAACATATTTGTATATGTAGATCTATATGTATGTACGTATGTATGTATGTGTGTGTATGCATGTGTATATATATATATATAAACAGATATATATATATATATATATATATATACATACATACATACACACACATGTATGTGCATCAGCAACCTGTCGATGTACGTATATATACATATATATATATATATATATACATATATATATATATATATATATATATATTAAATGTGCGACATCTCTGTATGTGTATGTGTATATAGATAGACACACATGCATGATGTACGGTTGTGCACTTCTCCACCTGGCAGCATGCCGTTTCATTCAGCCCAGGATCTGACGCAGGAAGAAGAGAAGCACAAGGAAAGTGAGGGGGATGGCACAGCCATTCACGGCGTACCAGACCCGTTTGAACCTGCAAGGGTCTGACATGTTCTGGGTTTCCGAATAGATGGGAGTTCCCGAAGATAGGGGACCCTAATATGGTACCCTGACTAGTAGGATCCTTATTATAAGGACACCAAATATGGTACCCCTATTCTCGGAAACTCCCGTATTCGTGGCAGCTTAAGTGGGTTCTCTGCAAAACGCCTGCTTTCGTTCTCCGGGAATCTTGCGGGCAGGGCCCGGGCAAGGGCATCGCACTTCGCTCCGACATCTCAATACACCCGGATCCCTACCAAGCAGAGGTTCCCATAGAAAAAACTGTAACTAACTATTCGTACATACATATGTACATACATACATGTACATATGGAAACATATCTGTATATGTATACATGCATATACACATATCTGTATGTGTATATATATATATATATATATATATATATATTATTACCTATTATATAAACACATGTAGTATGTAGATACACCATGCCATGAGGCTACAGCTCGTTGACGGAATCCCAGGAGCTCCAGTGAAGACGAGCGAAGGGTGAATGTACGTGGGCTCGCTAGGTTTAGGGGTTTAGAGGCTCGAACCCTATACCCCTAAACCCTGAAGCCCTAAAAGGCTATCATGCAAGTCACCAGGTAAACCACAGGGCGGGGCTTTGTGGGCAGACGGCATAATAACCCATCGTGACATCCAAACATCGAACTTGTTCATGCGAAATGGCAACATACGGAAGATAATCTGGCAAGAAATAAGATGGCCATAAACACTAACTCTCTCTGCCTCTCTCGTATCTCTCCATCCAGCTTCCTATACATATCACAGGCCGACCTGTTCTACTTTCCATTGCTACAACCTCAGCCTGCCTCTTGAAACCAAAAGCCTCAACCCTAAGACCCTGTTCCCCTAAACCCTATACAGAAAGCCTTGAGCCCTAGATGCTGAAGCCTCACCCTCCACCCGAAAACACCTAAACCCTAAATCCTAAAGCCTTATCCTTCAACACTATAAAACTCTACTCAACCCTGAACCCTTGAAGCAAGACTTTACTACAAGCCCCAAAACCCCGAAGTTAAAATTCACTGCAAAACCCCAAACCCCGGAAGCAAGACTTTGCTACACAACCCTAAACCTCTGAAGCGAAACTCGGCCCTTTCACCATAGGGACCCTTAGGAGGGTAAGGGGGAGGGGGGGTAGGGGACTATGTTTCCTTAAATAAGCCTTATTAGGTCCTTATTATGGGTTTTAAGGCCCCCTACCCCCCCTTAAGGGTCCCAGTGATTTCTATACTGAACTTAGAACCCTAGCAAAAATTATGATTTTAGCTGTTTCTTAGCGATTATAATAACCAAAAATAAAAAAATATTTCTAAGTACCCCTAAGATTTCGTCGACCCCGAGCTCCTGAGGCTGTTGTCATCCTTGATACGGGGGTCCAGCAGCGCCCGGGCGGGCCACATCTCTGCGATGAACTTGGCATACCTGGGTTAGGGGCTTGTAATATAGGGGCCTTCACAACTAGAATCGGGTTTTGGGGCCCATTATACTAGAATTGTAATAAGGAGCCCCCAAAATCGTATTGGTATTTATGTAAGTCCCTATAGTAAGGCTTTTCGGGAAGACTTTGAGGCTCCAAGAGGGGGAGCCGGCATCATGGACTGGAACTCGATCTTGCCGAAGGCAGCTTCGGAGTGCAAGGTTGCGATAGGCCGATATGGGACTCCCCGAAAACAGGGGACCCTGATAGTACCCTAAATAGTAGGATCTTTACTATAACGACCCCCAAAAAAAGGTACCCCTAATTTTCGGAAACTCCCATATGCCTGAGTACCGGCGAGGCCGATCCCCACAGGGCTAGTTCATCCGGCGTCTGAAACAGATTCGATCTGCAGTCATGAGCCCCTCATCCTAAGCCCAAAGGCTCCATGTACCTTTATACTAGATACTTAAGCCTTAAAGGGGTCCCTATATGGGTGCTTTAAGGCCTAAGTATATACTATATGGGTACATGGAGCCTGAGGAAAAAAGGGCCTGCATCACTAGAATTGCGTCTGGGCGTAGGCTATGCAGTGTTTGCAATACAGAAGCTCAGAGGACAATACTTTCAGGCCCCTACACTGCTTGGCCGCCTGCATCGAGCCCTGCTACCTTTCAACCCCTCATTTACAACACTCAACCCTGAAGCCTTCTGCCCTTCAATCCTCGACCTCCAACCCTAAACTCCCTAAACCTGAGACTTATCCCCCTAAACCCTTCATTCAGTGTTCATTCAGCTTATGAGAAGTCACGCCTTCAATGTGCCAGTCTTAAACCCTAGATCCCCCTAAATAGCAGGATCCTTGTTATTCCCACTTCATTTCGGAAACTCCCATGTGCCAGCCATTGCCAGCCTAAAACCCTACATGGAGGTTCATGGGTAGTTATAAATGGGGTTATAAGTCCCTTAACAGGGGTTATAACTGCAGTTACCCTAATTGTAACCCCACTTATAACTACCCATGAACCTCCAAGTAGACCCTAAACCCTGGACCCCTTATAGAATTATAGAAACCCTATAGATCCATTCAACCGGACCCTTAAAGGAGCCCTTATGACTGCCAGCCTGAAACCCGAGATGCGGCAGCCCGGATTCCTGAAGCCCAACTTAGTTGCTGAGTTCGTAAGCCCCTTTAGGGTTTAGGGTTTAGGGAGAAAGTGTACACTTTCAGTTTTATACTGTGTAGCATTGTCCCAAAAAGTGTAAAGTGTATCCACTCAGCTACGAAGCCAAAGACCAAGACGAACGCAGGGGGCCTTGGGTATTGGAATAATACTCCAAGGGCTTCCTTGGTAGAAGTGTAGCATGATGTCCGCCAGCGGCCCATTCGAATTAGTGATGGTCTTACAGTTACAGGACTTAAGTTTCGCATGGGCAGAGAGCCCAACTCAAGTAAACTCAACCCGAGGTGCCGAACGAAACACTATCCGAAACCCTTAACCACTACTTCGTGTGCCGAGTTTCTTCTCAACTCGTGTATTCTCTAGCAGAAGTTGGGCCATAGACAGGCTACCTGCCTTGCCAGGGAATCCAAACCCTAAATCCTATTCCCCAAAGCGTTGCCACCGTTTGCGGGTGCCCGAATATTAGGAGGAGCCCTTCTTCTCGAATCTGGGTCCGCTGCTTTTGCAAACTCTCTTTTGGGGAGATCACTTAGCTACGGGCAGGCTTTTCTTGGGGAGTTAGGGTTAAGGTTAAGGGCTTTTCTTTGAAGGGGAGGGGGGGGGATTGGGGTGAGTATGAGGATGCTACAAGTACTATTCAGAGTCTACACCGGGGTGCCTCATAGTCTGAGATTCTCATTTCGGCTTTAGGGATCTCATATGGTCTCATTGGCTGGGGCTTCGGCTTGGCATTGAAATTAGGTAATACAGTAACGTATTACATCAGAACAAGTTGCGTCGCACCATGAAACTGCAGTGTTAACACCGTCGCACGAAACATCAAGCTTCGCCTTCCGTTTTCAGCAAGACAAATGACGACTACGGCAGTCCGTACCGTACCGGTGTTGCACAAGGTGTCGCACGACATACAAGAACCAACTATGGATAGAACGCGTGACAAAATTGAGACAAATGTAGGGGCCTAAATAATTACTAATGCAAAAGCCTGCAGTATCGTGTGCCTCACTACACTAAGATGTTGTTTTCTTGTACTTATGCCAGTGATTATTGCTTTGCTTACGCTACATAAAGACTCCGACTAGTTCGTTGCCCTTACAGCCAATCGTCAGTGCATGCAGAACCCAAGTTTTTACATCCCCAGCACACCCACACCACGTAACATGGTTTTCGCCGTAGAACCGAATCTCTATCGAGAAGTTCCAGGAGGGCGCAATGTTTCGTTTTTGTGGTATGTGACAAGCTGTTGAGCTGTACTCCGTTGTTCTATGCTGCAACATGCACTTCCATGCACCGCCATACAGTCTAGACCACAAACCCTCAAACTACTGTCTCTGTGCTTTGCTACTCGCAACGGTTGATGATATAAATCCTGCATTACCCATAATAAGGAATATACCATAATTCCCATAGTTTAGGGTCCTTAAGGTAATGCAGGATTTAGATCATCAGCCGCAATGACCCAGCAACTCGCTCCCGCACCTCGTCTACGTGCAATGGCACCTGCATGCCATGGCAGGGCCCCTACGATGTGGCGGTTACCGACGGCTTTAGGGGTTTAGGGTTTAGGGTTTGGGGTTTAGGGTTTAGGGTTTGGGGTTTAGGGTTTAGGGTTTGGGGTTTAGGGTTTAGGGTTTGGGGTTTAGGGTTTAGGGTTTGGGGTTTAGGGTTTAGGGTACCTTCTTGAGGTCTGGTAAGTGTCCTGGTAACAGGCAGCCTTCCATGCCTTCTTTCGCGCTCTCTCCCTCTCGGTCTCTCTCGACCTCTCTCTCTCCCCCTCCCTCTCTCTTGATATATATATATATATATATATATATATATATATGGATATATATACACATACATATATGTGTATATAGATATGTATATGATGTGTGTATACCTGTATATACATGCATATACATATACAGGTACTCAGATATGTCTTTATCTGGTCACTTTGTACTAATTGGTTCACTGATGCTGGTGCCATTTGTTCTCTGAAACTTCCGCTTCTCCGAACTGCAACTTGCCCTTCCCCGATCGGATATCACGAGGAGGACCTTTGCAGGGTGTGAGCCTCGCTTTAGTTTTGTTCATCATTGCCATCAGAAAAGCACAAATAGGATGCTAATCCAGACAACAATAACAGGGACTTGGGGACGAGGCAAGGATCAGAGATGCAAAGGCCAAAGCACCTGTCAGCAAACAACATCTCAGGTCGGGATGACACAACGTGAAAGCTTCAATGGCCCAGGGTCTTGTAACACACAAACGGCGCAGAATGCTGCAATTAAAACAAAGCTTCCTTCGTCAAGCCTCATCCCTGTCCCTCAGCAATAACTTAAGCCCTAAACCCTGAACATCCCTGAACGCTCATTAAAAGTCTTACACCCTGAACCCCTCAACCCCAAGGCCTTAAACCATGAACCCTGAGACCTAAACCCGACCCGAAATCACATCTAAACCCTGTCGAAAGCCCCTGCCGGGCCAAGGCCAAAAACTCGGGCCTGCGTGGAAGCCGCTAAGAGGCAGGCATAACTTTCCTTCAGGGCTACTACCACGCCCCAGGCCCGAGGACGGGGGCATCCGTTGTCTTGGCGGGAGCCGGCTTTCCGCATTAGCGATTTTGGGGGTTCGTATCCCTTTACTCTGTGTCGGATTTAGTAGCTTCGTGGCGTGCCACATGTGGCTTTGTGTTCGGTGTTCAAGGGGTAGGGGCGCCATCACTGTCTGATCCGTCGTCATGCACGCATCTTTTTGCTGCCCACTCCCCTGCCCCAGTCTCCTCGGAGGTACAAGTCTCGACACCCTCTGGTATATGGCGCCTGGGAGCCGCGGGCTTGTTCATCTCGCTAGAAGCGGGGACTCAATGTTCGGGAAGTCGGCTGAATGTTCACACATTATCCTAGCCGCAGTAGACGCCGGTAGAAGTGTTTGTACTAGTACTAATACTTCTCCCAAAGTTCAATACCCTCACTGCTACTAATTATTGGTGAATGTGATACCAAGACTAGCATGAAGAACAACAATAAATAAAAACTTGCCCGGGCCTTGTTGAGTTTCTTAAATTATTTGCGGGTGCTTCCAGCAGTGCAGCGTTCCACATTTTGGCGTTGGCACCAGCGCAAATACTGGTCGTCGGCCCTTGTCGTTATACCATAAGAGAAGGCATACATTCATGACATTCATGCATTCAGACATACACACATACGTACATGCATACATACATACATACCCGATCTATTTCCACCTGATGTAATAACGATGTCCTCGCCACGCTTTCTATCTACGTGTGGTCCTGACCTTCGATCTTTCGCAGCACATGCCCGAACCAAATGCCAACGGCAAACCTTACATTCCTGGATGACGCTGCATAAGCGCTAGTATCATGGGTTCAAAACAAAGGTGTCAGGACAACCCGGAGTTGAACAACTGCTCCATCTACGACTTTTTAGCAAAACATCCACAGTTGCCGCAGACAGTACTATAGACGTTGCCTCGACATCGGAGGGGTCGGCACATGCATGTATGTATGTACGTTTAGTGATTCATCGCATATGAACATGTAATGAACCAGACAGCAGCTAATATAGGGGCCTTAATAATTAGAATAGGCTTTTGGGGCGAATTATACTATAGTTATAATGAGGAACCCCCACAACAATATCGGTAAATATTTAGGACCCTACATTACCTTTTGAGATCTTCCACGCAGGCGAGACGCCCTCGCTCCACGGCCTCCGCGGCAGAAGCCTCCAGGACGATGGCCATCTGCGAAAGGAGGAGCCTCCGAATCGGCTTTTCTTACCTTGGGTCTATAAGGGTTACTATATGGATCTATAAGGGTACTAATAATATAGGATGGGGGCCTTAGTAGTCCTATAACTTACCTTTGGTTAGTAGGGAATGGAGGAATGGGGTACAATTAGAACTACTATTACTACCATTCTTCCACGGGTTTAGGCTTGAGGTTTTAGGGCTTGGGGTTTATGGGGTTCTAGGGCTCATTAGATTTCAGGGTTTAGGCCGGGTTTTAGGGATTTGGGGTTCAGGTCTTGTGCTTGAATTCAGTGTTAAGGCTTGGTCAGCTTTGGGGTTGAATGTTGTTTAATGTTGATGTGGGGGTTTCCGAAAATAGGGGACCCTAATCTAGTACCCAAAATAATAGGATCCTTATTTTAAGGACCCCATAATAAGGTATCCCTAATTTTCGGAAACTCCCATGTGGGTTGAGTTAGAGCTCAAGCTGTCCTGCGCGGGGCTTGCGGGACGGGCTGTCTGCATAGCTGTTCCGCGGCTTTTCGCATTGAATGACTGGGCTGACGGCCTGAATTAGGCAACCCGCACTTTGCTTGGGGTTCAACTTACCTTTGGATAGTAGGAATGGAAGAATGGTAGTAATAGTAGTTATACTTGTACCCCATTCCTCCATTTCCTACTAACCAAAGGTAAGTCAAGAGTGGGAACTATCCTCATTATGTAAGGGCCTCAACCAAGGTACCCCTGACACCTAAGTCGAGTACAACTACCATGGAGACATCGCGATGCGAAGAGCTGCAACTCTGATCTGTAAGGGAGACCTGAGAAGCAGAGATGATACCACAACCCTAATGTAGGAACCTTAAGAATAGGGTTTTGGGGGTTCCTTATTGTAAGTATACTAGACTATATACCCCCCAAACCCCATTCTAAGTTGTTGAGATCTTTACCCTAAACCCTGAACCCTAAACCCTAACTTTACATGAAATTCCCGAAACCCTAAGAGCTCGAAGCCCAAATCCCAAGTCCGGGCCTTGCAGCCACCGGGTCCTCCTCCACATACTTGCTGAGTGGCAGGAGCTGGTTTTCCTTACGTGTGCCATGATGGAGGGGTTTAGGGTTTGGGGGTTTGGGGGTTTGGGGTTTAGGGTTTAGGGTTTAGGGTTTGGTTAAACGCCCCTATCTGCTTGTCTATCTACCAGCCATTTCTTTTGATGTGACTTTCGCTCACAAATATGTGCAACACTCCAGATGAATCCAACGCCATTCGAGAGGTGGATGCCCAGCTGCAGCAAATAGGAGCCACAATAACTACATAGAATAAAGCTTTGGGGCGTTGTGTTGTACTTGGAACCATCAGGGGATTACATTGCTAGGTATTCAGAACCCTGTAGTATGTCGAGTTCGTGAATCTCACCCTGCAAACGTAACACATGTCCCAGCACAACAATTTCGATGGAATTAACTGGTGCAATGTTTTTTGAGTTTTCCCATATACCCTAAACCCAAAAATCACGAATGAGTTGCTGCTGATGCCCTGAGTGCTCTCGAACTTCTCGCTTGGTCGACTTCCGGCTTGGGCCTTGTTCTTAGGAGCTTCATGTTCAGGAGCCCAGCCCCTACTGTAGGGGCCTTAATAATTAGAATAGGGTTTCGGGACCCTTTTATTCTATAGTTAATTCAAGGACCCGCCAAAATAGTACTGTCAGTTATTTAGGCGCCTATAGTAAACCCAAAACCTCCACAAACAAACCCTAAACCCTAAACCTCAAGAGTCCTGAACCCCAACATCCGAGGACGAAACGAGAGCATAAAGTAAAAGCCACAAAGTTGGAATCTGGTTATCCTAAACCCTTAATGGTAAACTATAAGGTATCCTACCCTGAAACCATATTCCAACTTTCTGAAGTTCCCTTTAGGGCTTTCATTTCTCCGCCCCTTTGTCCCGAGAAGAAGTAGTGGCAGTGCGGATTCCCCGAACATGCATACAGAATACAGTCCGACATCCCCCTTATCCCAGTCGAAAAATCCTAAACCCTAAACCCCTTATCCCAGTCGAAAAAATAACTTCCCGAGACTAGCCGACTCTCAACCTGCCGTCGTCCCAGCGGCTGTGTCGTATGCTGAGGCTAGGAAGGCCAGGAACACGCAAGAATGCGCCACATACTTCACCACCACTGCTTTCCTGAAGGATTTAGGGTTTCGGGTCCCCAGACTCTAAATCCTGTAGACCGAAAGGCTCGTCTAGCCATGGGGCTCGAGATTCAAGACTTGGTTTGGGCTCAGGGTATATGAGCCCAAGCCCTCGGGGAGGAGGCAAGATGCACGCGAGCATGTCCCGCCGAAAAGCATGAAGCCGAGCCCGGATAATAGCTTGCTACGTAGTTGCAGAACCAGGCGGCAAGAACACAAGGAACTGGTCCACGGACTTGTTGTCCTCGTGGTACTGCCAGGCTGCCACAAGTATGTGGGTCAGTGAGATGAGCAGGCAGAAGGTCAGAAGCAAAAACAGTGGATCCTTAGCCACGCTTAGAACTAGAATGAACATATTATTCTTATTAATACCCTTGTACTGCTAATCATGTTTCATGTTCGTATAACATAACTTAAAAATCATGATTACGATTCCTATTTGTACTGATCCCCTTAAGTTATGTCATCAGCAAAATGAAACATAGTTCCTAAGAGCAGACCAGGATCGTGGAAGGGCGTGACCGTCTCAAAGTCCAGCAAAGCTCCACGACCTCCAGTGCTCACTTAGCTTACTCTCTCAATAAGCCACAGAAATAAAAAGTTAAACTTTCCGATTTCTACTAAACTAGATAGGGTGTTAGGGTTTCGGGGTTAGGGTTTAGGCATTACGGTTCAGGGTTTATGGTTTTAGGGTTGAGGGTGTTAGGGTTTCGGGTTTAGGCTTTACGGCTTAGGGTTTATGCATTAGGGTTTAGGGTGTTAGGGTTTGAGGCTTGGGGTTTAGGCTTTACGGTTCAGGGATTCTGCATTAGGGTTAAGGGTGTTAGGTTTTGGGGTGTTCGGGTTTGGGGTTTAGGGGTTTAGGGTTTGGGGTTGAGGCTCTCTAAGGTTAAGCGTTTTGGGTTTAGGGTCTAGAGGCCGTAACTCGATGCAATCGTACCCAGAGACTCCAATACCCCTTAATTAGGGAATATTCCTTAAATCATATTAGGGATCCTACTATAATGGTATATTCCTTAATTAGGGGATATTGGAGTCTTTGGGAAGGGAACAAGGATAGCCAACCCACCGGAGCTTCAGCTTGGAAGCTCCATGGGATGCAGACTTGACAGGGGCACAACTAAGTGAAACTCCATTCCTTTGCTGTCTAGGGCTTAAGCGGTTTGATAGTCCTAAAACCCTAAACCCTACTTGATGGTCCTAAGCCCTAAGGTGGCCTCTGGTCCCTATCTACACAGCAGAGTAGGAAGAATATGGCTTACATGCTGAATCCAAAATAATTTCGGGCTTCGGCTTCTCAACTATTACTACTCCGGTTCATACACACTTACAGTAGAAGCCAGAAAGTTGGAATAGGATTATCCTAAACCCTTTAAGGTAAACTATAGGGGATCCTACCCTGAAACCATATTCCAACTTTCTGGCTTTTACTTTATGGTGCAAAGCTCAGGGGCGAAGCATCTCGTAGTAGATCCTCTGTCGGGCAATTTGCCGGAGCGCAATCAGCAGCGAGACGATCCTAGGTCCCTCTTCGCTCCATGGGCTCCCTTTTAATCAAGGGGAAAAGGAGGGACCCTTAACGGGGACCCCTACCCTATAATGGGCTATATAATAGGTATATAACGGCTATATTAAGGGTATATACCTAGGGGTCCTTATTAAGGGTCCCTCCTTTTACCCTTGGATTTAACATAGGGAATGTTAGGGGGTAGGGGGGAGGGAGGTAGGGGGCCTTAACTCAATGAGGCCTATTTTAGGAAGTATAGTCCCCCTCCCCACTACACCCCTAAATGTCCCTATGATTTTAACACGTTACAGGAAACTCAAACCACAGAAAGCAACAAGGATTCTTAGGATTGGACAAGGATCATGGCGAAGAGAACGAAGCAGCGCATGCTGGACTTGGTGCACTCACCTGGAGTCCAAAAGCTGGCCGACTCGTGCAAAAAGGAGGTTACGAGGTGCCATGGATGCATCGCTTTGTCTTCTGGCTTATTATGATGTGGACAGTGTAGAAGGACACCGGTTCCGAAGAGCCCCTGCTGCATGATCGTGGGAAACCCATCAGCCTATCGACCCGTTTCACGGTTCAACGGAGTGAGGACCGAACTGACGATATCTGGACTATCTACATGTCCCCAAGGAGCTCAAACTCACACAACTTCGGACTTAAGCCCGCAATCGTCCACGCAAACGCAACAACCGAAACCTCTTCGGGCTGCTACGGCAAATCGCTTGGCTGTGAAGACATGCATGGATTTGGGATGAGTCTGAAGTTGTAGTCTAGTCTACGGGCATAATGATTAGAGCTTGATTCCTTTATGGGATATAACTATGAGTGTGAATATAGTAAGTGTCACTTGTGATAGCCGTGATAAACCACATTAAACAACTATATCCCGATATTGAAGAACCCTGGACTACGCTTAGTCATCACTCGGTGCCCTGTATTGTCGTGAGTGCACCGTCGACTGTGGAAGCACTGATATCGACGTGACTCTCACGGAGGATCGGAAATTTGCGACAGCAGCATACATGTACAAATGGATCGATGTGCCATCGGCAAGGGTTCATTCTTTTGACTGGGTCTAGGGACTCATGGGATTTAGGGCTTATGTGGCTATAAGGTATAGGCTCAGGAATTACGGATCATAGAGTTTAAGGTCTAGGGCATGGTGCTTTCAGGCTGTTTGATTCCTTCTGAAACAAGGCCCCAAACAGTAACAGAAGCACAGCTAGACATAAACCCTTCATTACATGGCGGCCCCGAGCCCTAAACCCTCAACCGTAAAACAGAGGCATACCTGAACATAACCCCTAACGTTGCAGTGCCAGCTCTTTAGGGTGGGCTTCAACTGCATGTGTTTATGCGACATCGTGGTTCCTAAGCCGTGTCTGCCAAACACCTGCACTCTGTCGATTTAGAATATACAAGTAGGGTATAGTTTAGGTTCAGGGTTTAGAGATTCGGGTTTAGGCAAGCTGCAGGCAAACGCAATGGCCAGCGGCTGCTGTCGTGAATCACAGGTCACGAAGAGACCGCTGGAAGTATAGACCGTCAATGCCATAACCTCTGCAACATTGCGGTGCTGACTGCAAGGCTCTCTCTGCGTAGCTAGCTACGAACCCAGTGAATAAATCAGAAAATCTCTCTCCTGGTGGTCGTGGATATCAATGCCTTCATCGTGGTTACTTCTATTATCATCACCACCACCATCATCGTCGTCATGGTCAACAATGGAGGTGAAGACTTGCAGCTTTCAGCCCACTGCATTATGCCTGCAAGTAGAAAGGGCGGCAGGGCTGAGGAACGGCCGACCGCTGTGTGTCGAAGGCCATATAGCGTTGACACAATGTCGAATTTTCGTGTCCCTTTTTCTTCTTATTCCAGGCTCGATGACCATTGTGGTTCCCCGGAGGTCACGTTCTGGCTGGAATGACCCTAAGCCCGAACAATGCTGTGGTAGCACAGAACCCTAAAAAGCAGTTGTTGGAGGGAGTCGGCGCACTCAAGCATGTGAGCTTGCTGCTGTCGCATTAGGGAGCAGGCCATCAAGCCCAATAGAGGGGCCTGAAAAATATCAACAAGGCTTCGGTACAACATACCACACTTCTTAATGAGTAGCCTAAGGAATATGTACATTGGAATGAAAGCATTGCGGATTACTCAGGATGAGGATGCTTTAGTAATCACTAGCCTCGCCATTTCCGTCTCCATCCATCGCAGTGGGTCACTCCGTTTTCTCGCAGACTCGCAGGCTTGGAAGCGTAAACTACGCAGTCCAAGCCTCGTGTGCCAAGCCTGCCCCAGATCTGTGCAAACAAATCTTCTAGAAATCCAGCCAACGACATGAACCCGACCCGAAGTCCACCCCTAGACCCCAAGCTGTCGAAGGCCAAGCTACTCCAAGTGCGGCATACTGGCCGCCCACGCTGATCACTGCCATCCTCGGTTGCGCAAAAAAAAAATCAAAAAAGAAAACCTACCGTAACATTGAAAGAGCTTAATTCTGTCGTGCATGTAGGGCTATCTAGCATTAATGTAGAACGGCTGAGCACTACAGGATTAGTTCATGGTTTATGGTGGATTGTAGGGTCTAGTTTTCGGATCTGGAGTAAAGGACTTCGCATTTGAGGATTTGGGGTTCAGGGGCTGTGGACAGGCACACGCAGCGCGGTTACAGCAGAAGCCCAAGAGTTGGAAACCCAAAAGCCTCAGTCCTAAAGAGTAATATATAGGGAATCCCAGCACTATTTGGCCTTAATCCGGTTTCCAATGTTAAGGAGTTTACTGTAGGGTCCCGCAATCAGAACCTGCAGTAGCCACCAAAAGAAACCTGGCAGGGATTACCGAGCTCCCATATGTTCACATTCAATACTGATCTAGGGACACTGCCATCCGAAACTTAAATGCCTTACTACTAGGCGGCTCGGACCCTTAACCGCCCCAAACCCCTTGTTGAACCCTTTGAGTACCTTAAAAATATTCGGTACCTGAAGGCCCCCGACAGGAAACCGAGTGTCATCAGCAGTTGCAGTGGCTCTCCACGCTCATGCCAGCTGAAGCGCCGCCGGAGAACCTGCAACAGTGTTTGTAGTTTTGAGCCCCTAAACCCTAAACCCTAAATCCTAAACTCTAAACCCTGCACCGCAAGTGCATGTAAGAGTGCTCTGCAATCATCCTGACCCCTACGAGCCCTCCTCCGGCAAACACATGGCCAGAGGCCCCATAGTAGTTCCTTTTTGGGATTACCTCATAAGATTCTAAATATGAACCGCAAAAAGGAACTACTTTGGCGCCTTAGGGTATGGCCATTATTCAAAAGTCTCGACTCGTTGCACCCTTTGTGGAGCTTGGGGTTGACGGATCTATCATGGGGGAGCTTCCGAAATTAGGGGTACCGTGTTTTGGCGTCCTTATAATCAGGATCCTACATTTAGGATACTATATTAGGGTCCCCTATTTTCGGAAACTCCCATGTGGAGATTCTGAACAAGAACTGATAAGGCACTTCTTCTACTTGACGGCTACGGGTCTTGGGCCGTTTTGGGGCTGCGCATGAAAGTGCCAGGCCCAACAAAGGTCGTGGGAAGGAAGGTGTGGTTGAGGCCCGTCAAGCGTATCATGCCCGCTTCCCATCTTGCACAGATGCATATGGTAAGCATATGCGGCCCATCTCGGCTGTGTAGGCCGGAGCGGGATGAAAAAGTACAGCATTTTCCAGTAATATCGTTGGTATTGGAGCGCCTTTGCATTTTACCGCATCACATCCACACGTATACGCCTATGTGGTCTACCAGGTCATTGGGCGCCATGTACTACTCTGAAGCCCTAGCCGCTCGGGTCGCACGGCACAGCATCCTCGTAGCTTTAGGCTAAGGCCTCATTACACTGAACTTTGTCAAGCCGTCGGACCTTCTAGGGCCCTACACCACAGACCCTAAGCCCCAGATTACGGTTGATGATATAAATCCTGCATGACATTAAGGACCCTAAGCTATGGGAATTATGGTATACTCCCTGTTATGGGCAATGCAGGATTTATATCATCAACCATTATCATTCTTCAAGCACTTCGTTACAGACATCGGCCCCGGAGACCTCTGCTACGTCAGGGCTTGGAGCCAGGGCCGCGGTGCCGTACGTGGAGGCTCCTTTGGCATCCTCCGGTACATGGAACAATCATGAACAATCCATCTTCGTACCTGTGTGTGTATATATATATATATGTATGTGTGTATAGGGCCCAGAAGACCCACGGCAGGAGTGGGATAGCTGTAGAGCCCCAGCGCTGTAGCGCGCTCTGGCTGATCCAGCCAAGTTTGTGAGCCATAGTGCTCCGAAGCCCTCCGTGGCATCGCCATCTCCGCGCAAGGCGGAGCCGAGCTGTGCGTCGAACACGGCGTGCAGTGCAGAAGGGTCAGCGACCTGCCTCCAAGGACACAGGTCTACTACGCCGCCACCACGGACACAGATCCATGGGCAAGAAGGGCGAGCCATGGCGCCGCCGCGGCGAGGAGCAAGCTTGGGAGGACGACTGGCAACAGCCCTCCTGGCGCTTGTGGCGTGGGGGAGCGGCAGCCTCCCCCAAAGGGCGTGGGCAACCTCCATGGAGGCCGGACACCAGGAGACCACGTCAGGCCCCAAAGCCAGTGGAGTTCCCTGCCTACGACACCAAGAAGATCGACACTGCCGCCATTGTGCCGATTTCGGAAAAGAAGCTGAGTTCTACAGCTGCGCCTGGCAAGTCACCTACGTTGCTCAAGGCGATACAAACAGCAGTGAACTTCACCAGGAAGCACGAGACGCGAGTGAACCGCCTCGAGAGAGAACTCGCGGACGGAAAGCTGCAATGGGAAAGCTATGTGCAGGACATGAAAAATACGCTGCGCACAGAAAAAGCACGGTTCGTGCAAGAACAAACAAGGGTCACGGAGGCCCTGAAGGAGGCCCAGGACCAACAGAAGCTCGCCTACCAGCAGTTGTCCCAAGTTTTCACGAATGGCGGGCCGCCTTCGGAAAGTACCGCCATGGAGGTGACAGACGAGATGGAAGAGTGGAAAGAGGTTCTTGCTGGCTTGGACGAAGGCAGTGGAGGGTCAGGTGGTCCGGACATTGGGGTACTTTTGGATGCCTTGCGAAAAGCTGGCATACCCCTGGAGATGCCGGAGTCGGAACCCAGCACGCCACCCAGGAGAGTTGTGGTACCGCCTGCGACGACTCCGCCGTCCACGACCAAGGATGCAGCCAGGAGCCGCTTGACTCCGGAGGGGCTGAATACACCGTCCCCTCGCCGAGTCGAAGATCCCTACCTCAGCTCGCCTGGTCTGGCACACTTTGGCATGCCCTTGGGCGGCCCTACCGGAGATGGTGCACCAAGCAATGCCAGCCCTGGCGGACAAGCTGCTGTTGGCAACGACCACTCTGGAGACGCAGAGGCTACGAGGGCCACTGGGGGCAGCCCTCATCTTCTGGCAGATCGCTTGTCCGAGAAGAGACGTGTATCACGTTCGGCACTGGCCCCCTTCGGGCTGGCCAAAAATCGGAAAACCGATGCTGGCAGCGACGGCCCACCCGGTCTTGTGCCAGATACAGGGCAAACCTCGTCTGTGATCGACGACGACGATTCAGAGGAGCTGGACGCCGCAGCCGCTGTGGAGACGCGAGCTCCCTCACCAGGCTTGGGAAAAATGGAGTAGGTGGCCATACCAATCCTGCAGGCGCAGTTTGCGCCTTTGGGTCCACTCCGACCTCTACCTGCTCTGAGGCCTACGGCCATATTTTCAGTGAGGTTGTTCCTCAGCCCGCTTGGGGTTCCCTGGTGAGCTCGTGTCGAGAGAGTGTATGGGTACGCTCCGAATCTCCACTGCTCGTCGGGTTGAGCCCTTGGCGGTCTAGGAGCATCCTGACTGATGTGACTGTGAGTGAGAAGGATTTAGGCATGTTTGTACATGGTGTACAGCTAATAGCTCTGTCCAATTTGCTTCCCGGGGCTGCAAATACGATTCCTTCCCTCCTCTGTGAGACTTCTTCTGCCCAGTTTTTGCAAGGCAAAGATTTCTGTATGCTACCTTGGGCTTTGGCAGCTTGCAGTTATCTTTCGCCAGTCTCATCTGCGCCCTTTCCTGACGGTGTCCTTCTTGGCCCGCCAGTTTGGGTCGCCCTGCCTCTCCAGCACTGCAATGGCGCTCCACCTTTTAGCTGCCACGGTGCGCATTTTCACCCAAATCCACTCTGTCGCTACTCAGCCAGTTTGTGGATTAGTAAGTTTTCTAGCAGGAGCCTAAGAAAGGCATCGGTGGCTCAGGGGCCTTCTCCTGCTACACCCTCCTACGTACCACATGGAGGTGAAGATCCAGATTATGCTAACAGGACCCGTGCTTGCTGCGGTCTTCTCAGTTCCTTTATAGCCTTAGTGGTTGGGTTCGGAAGGAGTCTTCTTGGAATCTGCTCGCTCGCCATTCTAAAAGTGCTTCTACGAGCCCTACCAGGTCGACGGGATCCGGTTATCACGACCCTTGCGCTTCCCTGTGCGGGTGTACCCGTTTCCGTGGTCTTTGCGTTTGGCTGTGTCTTCAGCCCAAGCGTTGCCAAGCAACAAGGAGCGCCCAACCTTTTGCCTCCCAGGAGACGACGTCGTGAGCGAGCAACAAGTCCCCAAAGGACGCTCAGGAATGCAGGTACAAGAAGGTGTCGGGGCCCCTTTGCCTCTCTACTCTGCTCTTGGAGGACTGCCATTGGGTCGTTCGTTGGCTGCATGTCGCTTCCGGTGCCGGCTGCAGCTTTTGGATACGACAGCTGCCCACGTCATATGCAACTCCATGGCTTGCACCTCACCACAGGTTTAGTCTTGGCTGCCTTCTTGCCCGTTGGTGCTCATGCGACGGTTGAGAGACGACCACATGATATAGACCTTGAGGAGCTTGCCCATCATGTAGGGCAGACGTTGCTCCCAAGGCGGCCATTAGTGCCACCCCCGCCTGGACCAGCGCGTACAGAGGTAATCATGCTTGAACACCTTACGGCATTGCCAGAGCCTACAGGAGAGAGTGATGCAGAGTGGCTTGGAGTCACAGTCTTCACACCGCATGTTCGGCCACTGCGGCTAGCCGTTCTTTGCCCGCCGCACCATGACATTGACCATGTCATTGATGCCGTTCTTCATGCCTCCCCAGACGATGCTGAAGGGATCTACGACAGGTGTGTCCCAGCGTGCCCGCTGCAGTTCAGGGGTTGGTGTACCCTCATTCGTTTCCCTTCCATCGCGTCGCAAACACCTGCAGGTGTGATGAGAGCAGTGATCGTTGATTTGACCTATGTAGGAGGGCACCACTACGCCTGCCTACTGCCTGAGGAAATTCCCTTTGAGGAGTTGCTGCATTTTGCGACCATGCAAGCGGATTACTCGGAGGTTGAAATCCTCATTCATGTAGGTAACAACCCTGCTGCCCACTCTCCTGAGGTGCCTCTGCGGCTGCGAGACGGCGACGTCTTGTCCTTCAGGCGCCCTCCACAAGAGTGGCATGTGCGCCAAACTGCAAGTGAACTGCTACAAGACGTGTCCTCCTGGCAGCCACCGCTCGACATGCCTCGTTTGACGCCTTCAATAGGGGTTTTAGTCCACTACGGACCTGAGAGGGTTTTCATGCCCAGGCACCACCACTACGGACAATCGCCCATGTCGGCGATCGCCTCCATGTGGGATTTTGCTGCGGGCGAATACACTGTATGTGTGTTCCCAACGCCAGATCTTGAATTTCGGGGCAACCCTTGCACCCAAGCTGCCTCTGTGGTAAGTTTGCCAAGCGCGCAGTTGCACGCGGCGCCAGCTTGTCGGCGCAGAGACTTCTTTACTCTCTGCGACTTTAGGGGTCTAGGATACGGTGTTAGAATTGCGCACAGCACGGTCCCACTGCTGCATCTTCCCTCTGTTGCGGCTATTGCTGGTGTGCATGTGCCACTTGGCAAGCGCCTGGTTGCTATCGGCTGGGAGGCCCTTGAGGATGATCTACGCCTGTATGGCAACGACGCTTTCGTCATCAAGGCCATCCCTGAAGCGCTGCCAATCTCCCTCGCCGACCCCCCTGACAGGCTTGATGCTCCTCCGGATGCTCCCCGCGATTCCAACCCGGGAGGCGGCAGCTTCCCCTTCTCGGTGACCCCTGGTGCTCCCGAACGACATGGCCGGCGGCCGTTCACCCGTGAAAGGTCTCGATCCCGAGACAGGCAAGACACAGATTGGGGATACCATGGAAGCCTCCTGGACGCAAACAAGCCTGGAATCTGTGAGCCCCCTTTATGTCCGAGGTTTCTGTTGCAGGGTGATTGCTCCTTCGGCAGTCTCTGCTATGACAGCTATTGCTGCGCTGACCCCTTTGTACCTGCAACACACAAACTCCTCAGAGAACCAGCGTCGCACAGCGTTGCGCAGCACGCTCGAGTTGGCCATGCGAGAGAGTTTGTGCGTCAGACTGGTCGACCATGGGGCTACTTACCAGCCGACGGCGACCCGGACGAGGTCACCGGAGATGATGAAGGATCAGAGTCAGAAACTGCGGCCTTGGGCGAGGGAGAAGCCGAATTTACCTTTTTCGTGCTTCGCATAGAATACGTGCCAGAGATCGTGACGCTAGTCCTGGAGGCGCCGGTCTTAGTCCAAGACGCCCTCGCCTTAGTCCCCCAGGTTAGAGATGAAGTAAGCACCAGACTATATCCCCTGTTAGTCGTAGTTGACCCTCAGCCGACACAGGAGTCTGGAATCCTGATCTCTCTCCCGGGCTGGGCTTCGACTGAAGTAGCTATATGCTGCGACCTCTCCGCTGTTGATGGGAGGCTATTTGCTGCCAGTGCACCAGCCTCTGTTTCGAAGGCTGCGTTGCTAAGGCTCTGCGAGATCACGAATGGGGAGGAGGTCGACATATATGTCGGCACAAGTGAAGTCGCCCTCGGCGATGAGGAGGTTCCTCTGCACCAAGGACTCTGCGTTTTCGTTGTCCGAAGGTTCGCGTTCCCCGGCCCTTTCTTTCTTCTTCGCGATATCTTGCAGAACTCGGCGACGTGGGATGCCGAGCCTCAACTGCCTATTGGCCCCGCGGGGGGGGGTTTCTGTGCTGTCGGAGAGCAAGGGCATCGGCGCTCTCCAGTAGCCCCGACAGCTGCCTTTCCGGACCATGATGCAATCGCAGAGGCATTTGCCATCCCGGCACAGGAGTTGATCATCCAACCGGTCGTCCCTACTCTAGGGGACGTTGCACTGCATGGAGTTTACTGCCGAAATGTGTGTGCTGTGTCCGCATCCCGCGACCCGGATACTCTTCGTCCGGTGCCCGCTCTACAAGTTACTGTCGTTGATTGCCGAGCTTTGCTACAAGGATGGCTCTTGCTCGCATCAGTGGATGGGAGGATAGATCGTGCAGACTTGGAGAACGTCCTGCTGACTTTTGCTCCGCCCGGATGGGAATTGCACCTCGAGGGCTTGGTCCAGACAGATAGAGGCCCCTCCTTTTTGCGGGCCGGCCGGTCTATGCATCTTTTGTGCCGATTCCAGCAGCAGCTGGACCTGTCGAAGGAGAACGAGATGACAGCGAAGCACTCTCTAACTCCGATATGAGTGTCGATGTCGAGCCTGCTGAACCTGACATCCCTCCAAGCCTCGCGCATGTTAGACCTGAAGAAGCCACAGCCGATGCCTCGCCAGCCCGAAGTCGTTCTCCCAGAGGGCGTGATCGAGGCCGGGCAACCTTTTCTGCCGGATTCCTTATCCTAGTGCAGGAGTACATACCAGTCGTCGTACGTCTTGAGCTCGATGTTGGTACCGAGGTAGATGAGGTTCTAAGGCGTGTGCAAGCTGGCCGTGCACCTGAGGCCAGAACCAGTTTTCCCCTCCTAGCCATTGCCGAGCCACAGACGTTAGGCTTTCTCGGGGTTTTGATAGCATGTCCTGAATGGACCAATGACGTCAGTGTCATCTTCGACTGCACCCCTATCAGTCGAGGGATCTTTTGTTGGGTCGCATCTCCGGTCCTGGATAGGGAATCGATCCTTGCCATTGTTGGAGTATCCCCGCAGGAGGCCTATGCTGTCTTTGTGCCGCACTCTGACACTCCCCTGCTTCCCCGCCAGGAATGCTTCTTGCGCCAAGGCAGCTGTGTCACTATTGCGCCCTCGCCCGATTATCTACATGTGGCAACATCCCTCCCTGCCATGCTTGCCACGCAGGACGGATGGGATGTCTCAGATGAGGTCCCGTGTGCTGCTGGCGAATGGGCTTATGTCATCGGTGATGACGGCCCCTTGAGCCTCAGACACGACAAAGGATGTCGACGACTTCTAGGGCCAGCCATTGCATCTGCTCTGAACGCCCCCCAGGCAGCTCCCCTGCTTCAGCTCGCATGTCCAGATGTTTGTGATTATGCTGATGCTGGTCGCAGTGCCCACACTGTTGTCGCGGCCACGCAATTGCATGCTGCCAGTCTCAGTGACACCAGGGATGGTTGCATTTACTTTCTGGACTTCCGCCCTATCTACTGTGGCCTGACATGGGCTTTCTCGCCAGACTGCCAAGTTTCTGCAAGGTTGCTCCGCGAGCAGTGCGGCCGAGCGCTGCCCCATGGGCGCCAGCTCGCTATCCGCGGAGGGCAAGCCCTGCCACGCACAGACAGCCTACTTGTGGTACACCCAGGTGAGGTTTTGGTTGTCGAGGTCCTTCCTTCTGCCGGCCCCCCTGCCTTAGGGCACAGCATCTGCAATGACCAGGATGCGGATGGTGCTGGCCATAACGACCATCCTGGAGACGGCCCTAGAGGGGGAGCGCCTGGCCCTTCACATGTAGCTGAACGCAAGGTCTCAAGCGACGGTCGGACCAGCCCCCCCGGCGATTCACCCCAGGCAACTTCCAGCTCCCAAGGGCACACGCTTGCACTAAGGCACCTTTGGAAGAAAACAGCCCACTCCATCTTTGTACGTACTGGTCGAGAGGTCATGTGCTCCGCGGCGCAATGTCACCAAGCTCTACTTGAGAGCAGGTCGTGGTGCACCACTGTACTCCCAGCACAACGCTCAGATGCATGTGAGATTAAAAAGGATGTCCCTTCTTGCTTAACAGGTGTCCCCTGTCTCAGCTGGAAAATTCTTAGGGAGCCCGATACGTCCTCTCCTGATGCAGAGAGGAGCTTAGACGCTGCACGCACAGCCACCCGGGCACTTGGCCAGCGCTGGCCATTTGATCCCGCATGGTTGCCACTGTTTCCGCTCCAGGAAGAGGAGCCCTCTGACATCTCTGAGGAGGCCCTTGTTAGTGACGATGTCATTGATGCGGTCTTCTGTCTCTTTACGCCTGGGTATGTGCCTGAGGTGCTGCCGCTCACGGTGGTGATACCGCAAGCTGTTCCAGACTTGGTTGACCTCATCCAGACCTGTCGACACAGAGAGCATGCGCAGAACTTCCCGACCCTAGTACCTACTTGGCCGCAAAGCAACCCCGCATGGGGAGCTTTTGTAGCCGTGCCTGCCTGGCTTCAAAACCGGCCGATAGTTTGCTTGGACCTGTCGCTCTGGGATGGACGAGTGTTTGCTGTCGACACACCTGATGTTGTTGACAAATTTCGTCTCCTGCAGCTGGCTGGACTGCACATCGCTGCTGAGATCGACATTTTCTTACCTGATGCGATCGAACCAGTCCCTGCAGGGGGAGATTTCCAAGTCCGTACGGGCATGAGCCTTGTCTTTGCTCCCCATGGACAAATGCCGCCCCCCACCTTTGAGCTCCGTGAGATGTTGCAAACGCCGCAACATTGGCATCCCCACCCACACTTGCCATTCGCCCATGTACCAGAGCATTACCTTGTTGCAACTGGAGAGGGGAACCACCCTTTCCGATTATTGGCAGAGCGGTCCATGTACCTGCGATCAGACCTTGCGGCAAGATTCGATATCCCAATACGGGATTTGCGTCTGCAGCCAGCACAACCACGCCAGCATGATGCAAGCATCCACGGCCACTGTTGCAGAAACGTTGTTGTGCTGTCGTCTCAAAGCCACCCTCCGACCGACTTTGATGAAATCGTCTGCCTCGTTGATGGCAGAGCCCTACTGATCGGCTGGCTGCCACTGCATACTGATCGCGGCCATATCAACCTGAATTTCGTCCGAGCAGTGCTTCGACACAGCACGCCAGAAGGCTGGGAGGTCAGTCTCCATGAAGTGCCTAGGCACTGGACGTGGACTTGGCTTGAGCCGGGACAGGTCCTAACAGCTTCTCTTGTGCCCCATGCAGCTGATTTAGGGCACACTACTAGAGGTACTGCCCCGGCGGGAGCTCCCCCTGGAGATGCAGGAGGAGATGGACCTTCCCATTCGTCCAGTCCCGGAGCCGCCTCCTTTCCAGTCGTGACGCACCAGGCCCGACCCAGCCCTGCTACTAGCAGCGACACCGAGATAGTTGACTCTGTCGCCCCTTGTGCACAGCTTGCTCACGGCGCTAGATGTGACAAAAATTGCAGAAAGCCTTGTCTGAGACGTGCTTTTTCCCTCATTACGGCCCTATGTTTTCTGTACGCGCTCCTTTCGAGCCATTGTGCTGACGATGCGCCAGGAGGCATCTGTGACTGCAAGGTGGTACCGCCGCACACAGCATTCCTCCTAGTCATTGTCGCGCACCAGCGCAGAATTGGGATATCTGCTGTGCTAGCGTTTCTTGTTGCTGGCGAGAGACATGGGGCATGCGCTGTGCGCACCCCCATGCGGGTTGAGACCGGCTTACCAGGGGTACTATGTTCCTTCCCAGTCACCATCCCGGAGGCCCGGCCGTTACCCACACCATGCCGATCCTTGCATGCCATTCCTCCTGATGTGTCAGATGAGGGTCCAACCGGTCGGCCAGAGACCGGTGACATTCCGAGGACCTGGGTCCCCGACCTCTATGACGGCCTTCTCATTGATATTGGTCCCACCCTACTTGAGGAATGTCTGCGTGATGATGACACTGCGCTTTGGGAAGCCAGCACCCTCATAGAGACGCTGCTTGAGCATTTCGCGGCGACTACTGACAGGCATTTTCCTGAAACCGAGATTCGTGCTGCCAACCCACTGCGGGGTCCAAGCCCCATCTGTTTAGCAACAGCTGTTGCTCCGCCCTCTTTCGATCTAACTGCTCAGTCGGTTAGCATGCCGCATAGAGACGATTTGATCACCACCATCCTGACATGTTGGCCCTTTGCGTGGTACGTCCCAGATGCGACATCCCTGCCACTGCCTTCTGTTACCGCCCAGCATATTCGAGACTGGCCAGCCTGGGAAGACCTATGTCGGGCCTCTGCGGTGCCCTCCCCCGTCATGGCTCCAGATTTTTACCGACGGCTCTTGGTCCCCAGATCAATGTGTTGGGGGATATGCCGTTGTTATCGTTGCCTGTATCGACAAAGCCTCTTGCATACTTGGAGCTGTTAGCGACCAAACCCATGGGGCTGTGGCGAACCATTGGCCGATCGAGGATGCACCTCCGGCACTACGCAACGAAGAGGTTGCTGTTGCTGTCGCTCTCCTGTGGCTGCTACAAAGTTGTACTCTGTTCCAGTTTGTGTCGGTCGAGGTGTGGTTTGACTGTTTTGCAGCAGGAAAAACTGCAAGCGGGGAGTGGACTGCTTCCACCCCCTTTGCTAGGCAGATTCGGGATCTTCAGCTTTGGGCCGAGACCATGCTTGCAGGTGCTCTCCAGTACCGCCATGTCAAAGCACACCAAGGGCACCCGCTCAACGAGCTTGCTGATCATCTAGCTAAGCTAGCGGCAGCTGGCAAAAAGCCCAATGCGCCCCCGCCAGCTCATGTAGTCACGTCATTCCTTCAGCTTGACGCCTCGTGGATTCCAGCTGCGCTCATTGACAACGGGAGAAAGATACTACCTTTCTCGCCGGACGGCCACATGCTGCGATGGGAGGGCACGCCTGCTTCCTCGCCATGCAAGCTGTCTCCAAGTGATATCGTACCGATCTGCGAACGGACTATCGGAGCAACGCCAGACAGTGCTACTGACCTTGCAGTCCGGGCAGCAACGGTCAACGTTCAAGGTGTGCAGGACAGGGCCCCTTACCTTGAAGCACAGTTCGACGAACAGGGCCTGCAGGTAGTCTTCCTGCAGGAAGCAAAAACGGCCAGCGGTGTGTGTCACACCAAACTGTACATGCGACTCACCACGGAGTCCCATCGGCACTTCGGAGTGTCCATCTGGATCAGTAAACGGCTTGGCATTGCCACCCTCAACGGCCAGCCTATACTTGTTCGCGAAAGTGACCTCTGCATCCAAGCTGAGTCTGAACGTCTGCTCGTAATTGTCGCCACTGTCGCTGACATCCAGCTTGCCCTTTTCTCGGGGCATTGCCCGCATAGTGGGCAACGCGAGGAGGCGGCAAAATTCATCACCGGTCTGCAAGGGGTCCTCGGACCCCTGAAACGTTCCTCTGTGCTCCTTGGGGGAATCGACCTCAATGGCAGGCCGCCACGTGACGTGACGGGGGTCACTGGCGGCCTCATCCAAGGTGAAGTTGATGATACCGGCAGAGAGTTCGCACATGCCCTTCAGACCCTGCATGCGTGGCTGCCGTCCACATATCATAGACTGCATGTTGGTTCCTCAACAACTTTCGTCCACCCGTCGGGCACCGAGCACCGAATTGACTTTATAGTCATAGGGGGGAAGCTTGTAGTTGAAGAGGCCCGTAGTGAGGTCCTGCGCCAAGTAGATCTAGGAGCTGTCAGGGATGACCATTTTCTAGTCTCCTGCACGCTCCGAGGGGTTTTAGATCACCACGGCCACCTCAGGACACTTTGGCGGCCGCGCTTCGATGTTGATAAAATGATGACAACAGAAGGTCGTGCCATCATTTCAGCCGAAGTCAAAAAATTTCAATCACCCTCTTGGGATGTACATCCCGACGAGCACTGCCGACAACTAACCGCACATCTGCAGCAAGTAATGGAGAGCCATTTCCAATTTGCTGTTAGCCGCCCTCGCGCGTCTTTCATCCCTGCGGAGGTATGGGACTGCCGCGCTGCAAAGATCAGCCTCAAGTGCCGCAGCCGCCATCGTGCCAAGCTCTGGTCTGACCTGGTCGTCCGGGCCTTCCTCCAGTGGAAGACAGCGTCTGATTACTCGGTCTGTGTTGCCATCGCCCGTGAGGGCTTACTGTACCAGCTCAATGCGGCTGCCATTCGCTTTGCATCTGCCCGCATTCGTGGTGACATCAGGCGCGCCAAAGCGACCTTTCTGCAGAACCTGGTGTTAAAGGGAGGCGACCGGGCCCCCGACATCCTCGGTACGGCGAAAAAAGCAGGGATTGGAGGCGCCAAATGCCGAAAGCCCTTCAAGCCCATGCCACATTTGCTGGACAGCAACGGCCGCCCCGCTGGAACGCGTGCGGACAGGGATCAAGTCTGGCTTGAACACTTTGGCAAGCAGGAATATGGCCGAGTGATCCCTGTGGACCGCTTTCTGACAATGACTCCAGAAAGCCTAGTCGTAGATGCCGAGCTTGAGTGGTGCAGCCATCACCTGCCGTCCCTCCGCGAGGTAGAGGATGTGTTACGGGGACTCCCGAGACATAAGGCAGCGGGCTTGGATGCGGTGCCAGCGGAATTGCTGCGTGCCTCGCCGGGACCGATGTCCCGTGTTTTACACCCTCTGTACACCAAGAGTATGCTGTGCCTGCGACAACCGCTACAGTGGCGAGGCGGTCTGTTATTTGAGGCATGGAAACAGAGCGGAAGCCAGAAGGATGCTGCCTCTTATCGTTCATTGTATGTCGCCTCTGTTGTAGGCAAGGCGTACCATAAGCTGCAGCGCCGAAAGATACAGCCTGAGGCAGAAGCCACCCTTCATGAGTTTCACATGGGAGCTCGAAAGGGCACTCCAGTCGTCATGCCTGCCCTGTATGTCCTGGCAAGCCAACGTGCGGGAGCTGAATCGAGAAGCTCCTCAGCAGTGCTATTCCTAGACACGCACGCAGCATATTACCGTATTGTTCGGGACCTAGCTCTGGGATGCATCTACGATGATGCGATGGTTGTTAGGCTTTTCGAGCACTTCTCCCTAGATGCTTCCGAGCTCCAGGAAATGATGGAAGTAGTTTGCCAGGGAGGTACATTTGCAGACAACCATGTCCCGGAGACAATCCGTCACGCGGCAAAGGACACCCACCACTTCACGTGGTTCGTGACCCCCCATACCAGTGGCAGCCTTCTCTGCAAGACTGAAGCTGGGAGCCGCCCAGGTGAATCCTGGGCGGATACAATCTTCAGTTTTGTCTACTCCAGAGTGCTTGCCCGTATTGCCGAAATCGCACGAGGCGAAGACCTGCTCCCTGAATTCGCCGTCGACACCGATACCGGGCCATTTGCAAAGGCCGGCGAGGGCGAACTCATCACCGGCCAAGACGCCACTTGGGCGGATGACAGTGCGTGGCCCTTAATAGCGCCGGCACCTGAGCAGCTGCTCAGAAAGGCGACACGTCTTGCCTCTATTGTCTTGGAGCAATGTGCTGCACACGGAATGCAGCCGAATCTTGGCCGAAACAAGACAGCCTTGATGTGCGCTCTGCGCGGCAAAGGAGCGGTCAAGGCAGCCCGCCAATATTTTGACCACGGGCGAGCGGCCTTACATCTTCCTGAGTTGGGGCTTGACCTGCCTGTGACAAATCAGTACAAGCACTTAGGTGGTGTCATCGATCACCGCCTCAGGCTTAATGCAGAGGCTCGCAGGCGTTTGGCGATGGCCACTCAGGCTTTCGACCAGGGAAAAGCGCTTCTCTACCTCAACTCAACCCTTCCCCTGCACACCAGGGCTTCCCTGCTTCAGATAGCCGTTACCTCAACTTACCACAACCTTCCCATATGGAACCCTGCCGGACCCAGCTGGGAGGCCCTGGAAGGCGGCTACACCCGCCTTGTTAGGCGACTGCTCAGCAAGGCAATCCCAGGCGACCTCCTCTTCAAACTTCCGGCCGCCCTTGCGCATGTTATGACAGGGTGCCCGCCTATGCCGTTCCTGGCCCGGAAGGCCAGACTTAGCCTTCTCAGCTCAATGTGTGCCACCGGCCCCAAGGCGCTATGGGCGGCGTTGCAAACTGAGCAGACGTGGTTCACTACTGTTCGAGCGGACCTACAGTGGTTAGCCGCAACGGTCCGACAAGACTGGCCGATGCTTGTTGGCGCTGCCTGGCCGCAATGGCGACAACTACTGACTACCCGCACCGCCTGGTTCAAGCGCCAGGTCAGAGCAGGTCTCCAGATAGATATGGAACGCTTCGCAAAGCAGCAAGCTGTATGCGCAGTTCTGTGGGCGCTGCATCGATATGCAAAGACTGCGAGACCAATTGCTACTGAAATCACGGGGCGGCGCTGGTACTGTGGCCCATGCGAACGAGCCTTTAAAACCAAAGCGGCACTCGGCGCTCACTTTTTCAAGTCCCATGGCCGTCGTGCCCGTTATAGGGCGGTTGTTGACGGGACACTTTGCCAAGCATGTGGTCGCCAATTCTGGAGTACCAATCGCCTTTCCAGGCATCTCCGTGATGCTCCAGCCTGTGTCGCAACTCTGCGAGCCCACCGTCTCTTTTCAAAGAGCATGCAACCTGGGGTTGGGAGCAAGCAATGGAGGAAGAACGCTGTTGAACAGTTCCACCCCTCCACTCCCCAGCCACGAACGGCAGGACTCCCACCGCAGGCTGGCAACGACTGGGACGAGGTGCAAAAGGCGGCGCATCTTGATCTCTGTGAGACCCTGCTGACCCCAGCCCTCCCGCCAGAGCAAGGAGCCATTGCAAGTCAACTACGAGCTGTTCTAGGCCGCTATCCCCTCTTCGAGGATGAGGCCAAAGACCTCCTGGAGTTCGTGTGGCACGAGACGAAAGAGGTCCGCGCTGAGATCGTAGGCGACACGTGGCCCCAGGACACAGAAGCTGCTGTTGATGCTGCCTTCGCTGATTTGCTCACAAGTGTGTGGGGGCCCTCTGTCGACTGGACGACAGAAGCCAGCGCCCATGCCTCTTTCCGCGACCTTGAGCGCAGTGTCGCCCATGTGGACTGGGCCGCCCTGAGGCCCAACGGCCCTTCCTTTCACGTGACCCCATCCGATCACCAATTTGTGCTTGCGGCTACCTGGGAAGCTGATTTGGTAGCAAGCTGTAAGGTTATCGATGCATCAGCCGTGAGAGACCATTTATGGGCCATTGTACCAGGAGCGCTACGCGGGGCTTGGATAGATGTCCAAAATGGACTCAAACCAAGCCTTGCGGCTCCTCGGACTTTCTGGCAAAGCCGCTTAGCGGCTCCTTTTGCCCATCTCGCTAGTTCGAGCCTTGCAACCTAATTAAGCTGCGAACAACCTCTGAATGCGTGCAAAGCAAAGTATGTGTGTATGTATATGTGTATGTAGGTATATAGGTAGTCATGTATGTTTGCAAGACCCCGAGCTAGAGAAGAGGAAATGCCGACCGCCGGGAACTGAGACAAAGCGAGGAGAGAGAGAGAGAGAGACCTACAAAGTACAAAGATACAGAGAAACAGCGAAGAGAGAAAAGCAACAATCGACTAAACCCCAACCCCAAACCCAAAGTATCCCCAAACCTAATCATTAACCCCAGTCTCCTGAGCTAGGGCCGAAGTCGACTCCGCTTCCCCTTTGGGCTGTTGCGACCTCGTGGTCTAAGCGAAGGGGTTGGAGGGAGGTTGAGGTTCAGGGTTTCGGGTTTAGGGCTTCGGGTTTCGGGTTTAGGGTTTCGGGTTTAGGGCGTTAGGTGTAGGGTTGAAGGAAGATTGAATGAGGTTACTCCTGCACAAGCTCCTACGGACCTTTTGATACTATACTTGAACCCTACGAGTGGAGCTCGCTAAAATGGTCACTGTGACTATAACGGTAATGACGACGAAGGCGGGAATAGCAATAATTGGCAATTATGATGCTGGGATACGAATATGCAATGATACGAGAATACTGAAACTGCCTAGTGGTCTTGCTCGTCTTTCTTCCAAGGCATGAAGCAACCCTCTGAAGAAGACTCTTGGGACATGTGCAACATGATCTCTGAATGGAAGATGAAGGAAGCGTTCCACAGCTCCTTTCTCCAATCTCTGGCCGGGTTGCCTGAAGAACCACATGGAAGGCAGTTTAATCCGAAAAAGGTGGCGTGAGTTCCGCTATCGGAAAATCTCCCAGCTCGGAAAGGTCTTCGAGCCTGAGAGCTGCGGAACACCGTGAATTCGATCCAAACAGCTCACATAACGAGCATGCATCGATGGCAGTTGAGGAGGTTGTCGGAACTTTGGGCTTAGCGCGTAGGTTTTGGGCTCACCTGTGCGAATGCAAGCAGTCTGAGAAATCACGGAGCACCTTGCCTTGACACGCAAAAGACGTGCATCCTCGACCTTTTATAGGATCTTTAAGGGAGGGTGGTTCAAGGGGGGAGGGCATAAGGAATCCTTAGGGGACTGTAACGGAACCTTAGGGAGTACTAGGGAGAATTAGGGATCACTAGGCTATATACCCCCCTTGGACCCCCCTCCCTTAAGGATATTACAAACCTTGGCGCGGGTGAGCGGGAACCCAGACTAAGCCATACACTCCCCGTGAGACACTTCCAAACTGCCGCCGTCTTTCAAATCGAACTCTGCCTCAAGAAGTTACCCAAAGGACCCACTATGGGGCCTCTGGGTAGATTCGCGCAATTGGAGACAGTTCCAGGTTGTTCCCCAAAGCGGGATGAAGCGTGCACGTCGCGACAAAACGGTTTGGCTAGTTCGGCGCAGCTTAAAAACATAATGCTCCATACTCATAACGGGGTTCAAGCGTGGGGAACCAGTGACACATTCTTTCAGGGCATGTTTACAGCCCAGGAAGTTCAGTCTTGAACGCATCGCTGGTAGGCATGCCATGCGATTGAAATACAAACCCTAAACCCTAAACCCCAAACCCCTAAACCCTAACAACTGCAGTAGCGGGCTCCTACAGTTGAGGCCCAAAGGTCGGAAACCCAATAGCCTCAATCCTTAAGGGTAATGTCTAGGGAATCCCAGCACTATTTGGCCCTAACCGGGTTTCCAACTTTATGGGGTTTACTGTAGGTTGTAAACAGGCAAGCCTGCTGTTACATGCTGTCAATCTTTCTGGCCAGCGCGCCGGACATACTCCCCAAAAACACTATAAATGCATAGAAACGTAAATCTAGCCTTTCAGAAGTATGCCTCTGAATTCTATATAGAGGTGTATTATCACAAATGCATGGTAGACGGCATAATTACACTCTATTCACTTCGAAGGGCCTTCATGGGCGAGCAGGAGGATGCAAGACATGAGACCCTTTTGATCTGCTAGAGGGTTGAGGGTAATGATGGGAGGCCGAAAGGGGGGTTTGAGATTCTTGGGGTAGGGATTCCGTAATATGAACCCTATTATGGGAGCCCTAATCCCTACTAAACCCCCATAGGCTAAAACCCCTTTTGGCCTCCTATGAGGTAAGCTCGGGAAAGCTTACGAGGTTCGCAAGCTCTGTAAGCTCGAAACCCGAAAGCCTAAACCTTTCCTGCTCAATGCACATTGCGCCATCACGCCTCTGTCAAACTGTGGCTGTACTGTAAGCCGTATGGACTTTAAGCCATGCCTGCGTCACAATGCCTCCCGTTTCTGACAGCTGGCATCACAGACATGCTCACAGAAGCCTTCTGACATGGACTGGCGTCGATCCTGTATACTGTATACCCCTGAGGGTCCATGTACTCATACAGTATATACATTGGCCCTAAAGTACTCCCTCTGTAGGTACATTGGGCCCAAAGTATACTATTTGGGCACATGGACCTTTAGGGTACTGGCACCCAAACCCTTAAACAAACCCTGCCTCAAGCGACCACAACCTGCTCGTTGTAGGATTCTACGATAGCCCCACATCTAAACCTTGTACGGATCCTTGATTACTTGCTCCACAAACGGGCACTATAAGGGTACTGAGGGGTATGAGGGGGTAATATAGGGGCCTCAATAATCAGAATAGGGCTTTCAGGGTATATGATAGTAATAAGGAGCCCCGAAAATAGCATAGGTAGTTATTTAAGCCCCTATATTTTTAGTCTCAGGAATGCCCAGCACGGGTTGTGCTGTGACCTCTTGGAGCGGCACTTTGAACGTGATGCTCTGCCGCCCCTGCGGTGGCACGAGGTACTCCGAGTCCACCAGGATCTGCGAAACGAGTTAGGGCTTAAGGCTTAGGGTGCCAGGTTTGAGGGTGTACTTAAGAGGTTAGGGCTTCAGGGGTTTAGGGTTCAATTAAGGGTTTAGGGCTTTAGGGGTTTAGGGTTTACGGTCTATGCTTTCGGAATTCAGCATACTCTGTTTGTCTGAGCTGTTTCTCAATAAGGTGTCACTGTCTCTTCGTTTTGGACTGGAAAGGAGGCAACTTTCTGAGACTAATGTAGGGGCTTAAATAAGTACCTATACTATTCTGGGCCCGTATCACTAAAGAACATATACCCCAAAACCCTATTCTGATTATTGATGCCCCTTTGCTACCCCAATGCTGAGAAAAGACGAACCTTCACGGGACGCATACTTTGCTCTGTGACTTCGACCGCATAGATCAAACGAGTTTATGTAGCGTCCATTGAGCTGTAACTACCCGGTTTAGATTGTCAAGAGCACTTCGTGTCGATCGCTTTCTGTTTTGTACTCTTCGTCTTTACAAAATTCTTGCTCAGGGTCACAGCAAAACCGACTAGTGCCCTTCCACCCGTGCAAGAGACAGTCCAAGTCGCTGAGTTCCGTGGTGGCTGTTCCAAGAGAGGCTCTTGAACTCTCTCGAAGGGAGGCCAAGGCTTACGGATTTAATCGCTTTAGTAGGGCCCAAAGGGTCCAAGTATCATTATGGTATATACTTATAGGGTATTTTGGGGGTCTAAGTATATACCATAATGATACTTGGACCCTTTGGGGGGAGTTTAAGGATTTTTGTTACTGAGTTGAGGGTCCGCATTTGATGCCCACGAAACGTGCTGAACAGAGACCGATCCATCAGCATCCTGCTGAGTTTGGTCTGCGGGCGTTTTCGAACATTCCCGAGGAATTTGGTGTTCGGATACCTTTCGATGCCTTCACACCAAACCCAACACAGAAATCCTTGCGCGTGCAACCCGCAAACCATATACTCGAACGCTGCCAAACAACGAGCGCATAAACAGGATCCCTATAAACGAAACTGTCAAGCCCTATTCAACCATACTCAAGCCATGCTAGGAGGTGCTTTTGAAGCAGGTGAAACTTGTTAGTAGGTAAGATCCTCTTCAGCCCAAAACGAGCAAATATAAAAAGTCCCAAAGCCCTACCTAGCATGTGTAGACCCGCCTGTTCATCTCGCTGTGGCGAAAGCGTGTCTGGCAGCGGCACGCGACTGGACCTGAAGCTCTCAGAGGTTGGTTCGCGCCTGCAGGGTTTTTTCTGCACATGTTCTTATCTAGGATACCCAGTAACCTAAGAATAAAAAGGCCTCTCTTTTTGGTATTGGGTAACTTTACAAGGAACCTAGGACTACAAAAGGGAATAAGGGTACTACTGGGCATCCTAGTTATACTCTCTGAAATTCAAGGGCTTCGGGCTTAGGGGTTCGGGGTGGTAGATGGCGCGTCTGGATGGTAAATCCATCTTAAAGCCTTGCCACGAATATGGCTCCTACATGGTTCAGTCGATATTTAGTCTTCTTAGTTCCACCCGTGGGTCAGACTGCACTCTACGCCAAAGTTACCGTTGGCAATGTAGCCCTAGTTTCCACTCCATCTGAATTCGCCCTCAAAAGCCCCTCAAAACCCAGCTGCCTATGTGGCAGGTTGCTGTTCTTACATAACCAGATATGGCACAGCTTAGTGTACCGTTCCGTTGTTAGCAGTAACACTGGTCTTAATGTTATGATTGCTGTTGCTGCTGTTATTGCAGGTGGCAGCGTGACTGCTATTGTGCATAGTACTACTGCACTGCGTGCTATCAGCTGTCTTCCTTATGTTGGACACTGGTCAGAGACGAGTTATGGGGCGAGGGTTTAGGGGCCAAGCCCTAGACCCTAAACCCTAAACCCTATATTCATCCTTGCTGCTGCGGTAAGTGACAGCGTCGGAGACTCTGCGGATCGGTATCGAATTGTCAGGATGCTAGTGATAAGTACAAGGGCTTGCTTTCATATTCGAATAGGGTTTTGGGGCCCATTATACAATAATTCCAACAAGGAACCCCCAAATAGCATTGGTAATTACTGAGGCCCCTATGGTGAGTTCTGAGCGTTTAGGGGTAGGGTTTCGGGCTAAGGGCCTAGGGTGTAGTCGTTCGGATACCCGACGGTTACCCCTGGTAGGTGAACTCGGACCACTGCAAGTGCCCTCCTTTTACAGGCTCGCTGCCCCGTCTGCTGCCTGCGTCTTAGGAGTCTGCCAGGAGGCTCTGTGACTGCAAAGTGCTGCATTGGTCCGATTTCCACCGATTTCGGGTACAGAGTTTCGTGTGCATATGGATCCCGTAACATATGGACCGTAAGAGTCGGAATGGGAGGCTGAGGGATATTACAACTATACTGTAGCTATATACTAGATATTCGAATTGCAAAAATAAATATTCGACCACTGTAATCCAGCTCAGTGCTGCTGCGTGTCACAAGAGCATCCGAAAGCATCCAACGTCCCTTCCTAGATCGAGGCCACTGTGCTGGAAGGATCCAGTGGCCTGCTCCCAGAGACTCCAAAATCCCTCACGGTTAGGGTTTTGGGTTTTATGGTTCAGGGTTATACAGCTCATATCATGTTTAGTATCCCTCCACAATTGCAGGCGCATCGCTTCGCTAGGGGGTTTTCGGAGTCTTTGGGCTTGCTGATGCATGACCCGACTCCTCCGGTGAAAGGAGCCCTCATCAATCGCGATTTCGCAAACTAAAGGACTTCCCACTCTTCTTGAGCAGACACACCCCAATCAATACAGGGGCCTTCACACGAAGAACGGGTATTTTGCGGCTAAGCTATACAAAGGAACCATAAGGAATAACATCAGTATTTGCTCAGGCCCCTAGGACTGCCCCCATTTCACTCTCAAGCTCTCAGCCCTTGAGCAGTTGATCCAGTTGAACCAGTACGGAAATATTTGGCAGTCTGCTTGAATTCAACCCTCAAGGCATCAAAGGCCAATTTCTGCTTTAGGGATGTGCTCCACAACAACGACAACAACAACACCCTAAACCCTAAACCCTGAACCCTAAACGCTAAACAACAAGAAGAAGAACAACAACAAGAACAAGGGCGCTGCCGTGTTGATCTACCCTCGGCGATCTTCTGAAGTAGCTACAGCAAGGCCGAGGTTTCTCTGCAGTTTTACATGCGCAGTCCTCTGGCGACAATTGCAATGGTGAACCTTAGTCTTAGTCTGTTTCAAGGTAAGCTTCTTCCGAGCCCTAAACCCTGAACCCTAAACCAGAAACCCTAAACTCTAGATTATCCTAGAAGCCACCTGAGGACCGCAAACCCAGGAAAGTGACCTTGGAACACATTGACGAAGAAGTCGGGTCGACAACCCAGCTCTATCAGGCTCTGTGCCTTTTGGCCGGAATGTCGTCTATAACATGTCAGAAAATGTACAAAACAGCATACGAAATAATGTATGTAGTGTTCTATTGCAGCAGCAACTCGCACTCTGCCTCATGTTAGACATCCTGCTAAATAATGTGTTGGTTATTACTGCGTGTTGGAAGAACAGAAGTAGTAGTAGTAGTAGTAGTAGTAGTAGTAGTAGTAGTAGTAGTAGTAGTAGTAGTAGTAGTAGTAGTAGTAGTAGTAGTAGTAGTGGTAGTAGTCATAGTAGTAGTAGTAGCAATAGTAGTAGTAGTAGCAGTAGTAGTAGTAGCAGCAGTAGTAGTAGCAGTAGTAGTAGTGGTAGTAGCAGTAGCAGTAGCAGTAGCAGTAGTAGTAGTAGTAGTAGTAGTAGCAGCAGTAGCAGTAGCAGTAGCAGTAGCAGTAGCAGTAGCAGTAGCAGTAGCAGTAGCAGTAGCAGTAGCAGTAGCAGTAGCAGCAGCAGAAGTAGTAGTAGCAGTAGCGGTAACAGTAGCAGTAGCAGTAGTAGCAGTAGTAGTAGCAGTAGTAGCAGTAGTAGCAGTAGTAGCAGTGGTAGCAGTAGTAGCAGTAGTAGCAGTAGTAGCAGTAGTAGCAGTAGTAGCAGTAGTAGCAGTAGTAGCAGTAGTAATAGTAGTAGTAGTAGTAGTAGTAGTAGTAGTAGTAGTAGTAGTAGTAGTAGTAGTAGTAGTAGTGGTAGTAGTAGTAGTAGTAGTAGTAGTAGTAGTAGTAGTAGTGGTAGTAGTAGTAGTAGCACACGCTTATGAATGCAGGAATTCTGGGGGCATATTCCGATGACTTCCTGTGCCTCAACATCAAACCGGCTTTCTCAGAGCTTCTTCAAACGCCGAAGCGGCACAGACCAAATTAAATCTGAATTTGGAACCTAGGGGTTCGCCACAAGGTGAAAGGCCTTTCCCAGCCATTCCACAAGGCTTCCGCGCGTTTACGCGAACTGCACATCTTGAATCATCGTTACGCTATGCTGGCAGTGAGCTTGCTGCTAGAGCAGTATGAAAGTCTCAATGCTGGCTCCATGCTTGACCCGTCTGCAAGTGCTCTTAACTCTTAAGACTTGGGAAGATGTCCAATCAATGTAACCAGAACTGCACATGTGCGTTGAGACTGCTTGCGTGCTGCCATGTCAATCGGTCGCTTCAGAGGCTGTGAGCGCCCGTTCTCAGATGGATTGGCCTGTGCGAAGCTTGGGGATTGGTCCAAATTACCGCTCCGCTTTGGGATTGCATTCAAACCGGCCCCTTGTAACACCAGGAGCCAAAGATCGTCACTTCGAAAGAAACCGCGGTTGCAGAGAACCACCGACTTTGCATGTTTTGGTGTGCCTTTGAGGATTGGGGGGGGGCTCAAGGTTTGGAATGTCGGGAAGGGTTTCAGGGCTCTCGAAAACTCTGTAGGGTGTTTGCTCAAACTTGACAGTTACCCCTCCCCTCAACTCACCCTCAAGCATGAACACCCGTACAAACAAATCAACCAACTGCTCCGTGAACTTTAGAGGTGGTTTAGGGTGTCTGTGTGTGTGTGTGTGCAGACTCCCAATTTCGGTGAATGTCTACTAAAGTCTGAGTACTCTTACGTCACACGAACAGAAGTTCAAATAAATGACGGACTCGACTATACGCCCCTGCCTGTCGGAACCACCAGACACAAAAACCTGAACTCTGAACCCTAAACCCTGGACCTTAGTTAAACCCTGAACCCTAAACTATATCCGCAAACTATCCTCCATTGTAGCCTGATTACCCACTATGGCACGCCCCTTCTAGAAACCCTCGTAGCAATCCTTTCTAGAATCCCTAATGCCCTAGACGCGACACCCCGCCACCTCAGTAGGGCTCGAAGCGGGAACCCGGATCCGGGAACCCTCCGAAATCCTCGGCGAGTCTTGAGGCTTCCAAGTTGCTGGGATTCTGATTCTGAGAGGATCGACTAAAGGGAACTCCAGAAAGTTGGAATATGGATTAATGGCAGGATACCCTGTCATTTACCATAAAGGGCTTAGGATAATCATATTCCAACTTTCTGGCTTTTACTGTAAGGGTTACTATCAGGGTTCCTTCATAAGGGAGTTTCCGAAAATTGGGAATCCTATTCTGGTAACCAAAAAAGTAGGATCCTTATAAAAAGCACCCCCCAGACTCTGATACCCCGAATTTTCGGAAACTCCCATAATGGTTGCAAAGAGGGATTCTGTTAAGGGTTCCTTCTTACGGGCTCTTCTAAGCGATCTCAACGGGTTCTAGAATGCTTCGATGCTAGTAGGAGCTTCTGAGCTCTGCAAGGATATATATATATATATATATATGTACATACATACATACATACATATTTATATATATATATATATATATATATATATATACACATTATAGGGATATAGTACAGAGGCCTCGAAACATTGTTACCTATACTATTTTGGGGGCTCCTTACTATAACTATAGTATAGCATGTAGGGGATTGGGTTCCAAGGCTTTGGGGATCTCGTATTTCAAGGTCCGGAGAGTCTTAGGGTTTGAAAGCTTCGGATTAAGAGCTTCAGGGTTTAAATGTTAGCCTTTACGATTTCAAGGCTTAGGGTCTTAAAGGTCTTAGGGCTTTGTTGAGGAGCTTGGTTTGGGGGTTCAGGGTCTCGGGTTGCGGAGTTGTCGCGACTTGCCGGCATTTCCTAGGAATCATCATGTGCAGGCCATCCTAGCTTTAGGGGTGCATGCTTCCATTCTGCATGTGATTTCATGGCTGAAGGATATGTCTGCGGATTTCAGCAGGTATGTACGGACCGGCTCAGTCGCTCAGAAATTGGCAACCACCCCAACATGTAAGGAAGTCCTTGGCAGAGGATCGGACCTTCTTCATAGGATCTTCGTAAGCCCGGAGGTGGGGTTCATGGGAAACCGATCCAAAACCCCAAACCCAAAACGCTCAACAGGTAGGGTACGGTAGCTCAAGGTAGTGCTGATTTTTCCTATTCGTGTTTATACTTGTCCTTATGTGTATTAATTCTTCTTATTCTTATTATTGATACTGCTATAGAGTTACTCCTATTGTTACCATTGTTTTTGTTGTTATTATTTCATGCTTGACAGGCGAAGATCGTCGAAATCGCCGGAATTCTGCGGTAGGAGTGCCTGCCGCTGTGATCCAAGACTTCTCGGGAAGTTAAAGTATCGGCGCGTTTCAGCATAGTGGCATTCCTATGAACATGGTGATACAGAACCATGACGATGGCGCAGACTGGCGGTATTGCTGCAAATGCAGGGACTACTAACCTGGCTACCCTTGCTACTGTCAGCCACAACTGCTCTAGTCTACTGCTGCCTCGACTTCTGCTACCACTGCAACAGTTTTTGACGCCTTGATGCCTGGGACTACGATTCAGTTGTAGTGTACCGATAACTGCTGCTACTTCAGCTGTCGCCATTTGTTCCCTGCACAATGCATGTTTCGGTTTTTACTTGAAAGTCTTGCTGACTGTTTTTTGACAGGTGCTTCTTGTAGTACTCTTATTGCGTTCTTTTGGCTGAGACTAATGATCATATGTCGTTATAATTCCAAAGCCGGTCTTTTTTGGGGTCCCGATTATAATGCCCTATTGTCTAGGACCCTAATTTTGACAACTACCCATGTGCAGCACCGTTGATACCACCACCATCATTATTTGGTGGCTGCCGCGTTGAGGCCTTTACCAGTATTAGGGTTCCTTTTATGAATCCTACTATATTTGGGGTTATAGGGCCAGGGATTCTAAATCATGTTCCTAAATGAAGTGAGCTGCAAGGTATTTCTACCCTCACTACGATGTGCAGGATTGCAAGAACCCTTCTACCCCTTAACATCACAGATCACACCAAGCCCGAAACCAGCCTAGGCACAACCCCGACCCTACACTTCAGACGTTACACCTTTCAACCCCAAACATCAAAGCCCTTTGGCCTAAGCTAAGGCCTTTCAAAGGTTTGAGGCAGGAGGGAGGCAAGGCAAGCCCAGAATACTAATCACTGCATGGCAAAAGTAGTCTCCAGCTTTGACTCTAGGGTTGAGGAATTTAATGGGAAAAGTTACTTTTCGGGTTCGGGGTGCAGGATGTTTAGGATGTAAGAGTTGAGGTTTGGGGTTTAGGACTTGACGGAATGGTGATAGGTGTCTAGGATGTAAGGAAGTGTTTGGGGTTCGATGCTTGTTTAGGAACAGTATTTAGGGTGCAGGGTTTGCGCAAAAACCGTTTGAGAATCCTTCTCTCCTGAAGAAAAACCATGTCGATTTGCTGAAGTTGCCGTAGACTAATTACCTGGTTCCACAGGGTCCTGCACCCTCAACCGAAACCCATGAATCCTGCCCCCTAAAACCTAAACTCTAACCGAATAGTCCCTAAGCCCTAAGCCGCAAGACAGACCCTGCAAACGTAAGCCAAGAACGCCTGGTCCTAAACCCCTGACCAGATCTTAGCCTCATGAATCCTTGCCGTAATCCTGGCCAGCCTACAAAGCCCTAAACCCCAGCCGCAAAACCCCGATCGAGCAGATACTATGGCTTAACCCTCAAATCCTAAACTCTCAAACCCTATAAACTATAAACTCTTAATTAAATCCCAAACCCTAAACTCTCAAATCCTGAATCCTAAACACTTAACCCTCAACCCCCAAAACCTAAACCCTAAACTCTCAAATCCCAAACTCCAACTGCCGTAAGGCCCAGCCTTGCGCCCTCGTCCTCGGCCTCCTCCCCGACCACGCCCGCGGCTTCTCTTGCCAGGGGCAGCACCCTGATTGTGGCTTACAGGCTTGCTTGGGGTTTTGCTGTTTGGAGTTCAAGGGTTTTAAGCATTTCTTGATAGGCTCATAGAGGTTTAAGTTTAAGGTTGGAGGCAAATCAAACAAATAATAAAAGGGCCTTCATACTGCCTTTGCCATCGTAAGGACTTGGGGTATATCGTGGTATAAAAAACCCTAAACCCTAAACCAATCACTACTGCTGGCAACTTTCCAGTCCCTACATTAGTCCCTGAACTTTCAGAACAGATGAGATACCAATCCGAAGCCCGAGTATGCAGAACACCGCTTCTTAACGCCCATTTGTAGGGTCAAGTGTCGCGCTGGAGGTCTGTGAACGCTCTTTCTGTAGCCCGCAAACCCTATAACAGAGTAGCGTATGGCCACTTACTTTTTGCGGCCATACCGGACGGTATTTGGATGCACACGGTGGGTCACGCTGACATGCTCAAGCCACATGGCTCAGAATTGGTTTAGGAGCAGTATGCCTCATTTAAGGTCTTTTGGATCCTTTTTGATCCGGTCTGGTGCCCACTAAACTTATAAAGGTCTAAGACCTGCCGATTTCTTTGCAAGCTGGCGGGGTAGAGAGCAGTCCGCTGAAGCCTTTTGGGTAGTTGGGCTAAAGGGCTTGCATAACACTTAGAAGGGTCGGGGGGTTAGGGGACCATACTTCCTTCAATATAGGCCTCATTAGGTCCTTCTTATGGGCATTCAAGCCCCCCAGCCCCCTCCCCTACCTCCTTAAGGGTCCCTACGAGCAACGCCTTGTTTGGGCAATCGCTCGCCCAATGTCCGGGCTGATTGCATTGGAAGCCTCAGCAGGGGAGGCAGGGTTGCGGCTCCATGCATGCCCTAAACCCTAAACCCTAAACCCTAAGCCCTAAGAACCTAAACCCTAAACCCTACGCCCTAAACCCTGAACCCTAAAGCCCTCAGGCCCAAGGTCTAAACTCGAGACGAGGACGGTTTCCGGTGAATCTTTTTGCCACAACATAGTATCTAGGAGGGGCTTTTAAAAGCCTTTGAAAAATATTAGTAGGTAAGATCCTCTTAAGCCCAATAAGAGAAAATATAAAATGTCCCAAAGCCCTACCTAGGTATGTGGGCGTCGTATCATCTGGATGTTAAAGCATGCCTAGCATGTCATGCCATACACAACTCATGCACTTAGGGCGACGAACTAAAACCACTGATACCCCAAACACTGTTTGTTGACGACCTAGACATGGAAAAACTGTACAGATGCGAGCACACATACATTCACAGAGTTTTTTGCGCACTGACTCATGTTTTGTCGAGGCATGTAGTATGACACCGGAGAACGCTGTGCATGAACATCGCTCATATTGCACATCTACATATTTACATGCCTGCCAATTCAAGGACATGCATGTATGTGTGTGCTTTGTATGTGTACAGATGTGTAACTCATAACTGTACATACATCTGTACATTATATATGTATATATGTATATATGTAGGTTTGTGTGCACATGATTAGGTATCTATTCATTAGTATTCTCGCGTGCCTTACATGCACACTGCATGCTGTTCTGTCTTGCCCTTGAGGTGCCACGAGTATGCGAACAACGGGGAAGGAGAGCAAGTTTGTCATAGCAGTTGCGGACATACTCAAAACAGACAGTTGCGGGTGTAGGATGGATTTAGGGTTTGGTGTTTGCTCCAGATGACGTTTGTTGAACCACGAGCCAAAAGCACGATCAAAGCCATTCAGAAGCAGCTTCGACATGTTTTGGCTACTTCTCTGGTTGATACTACTGGTACTATGAGGATTCCTTGTACCACCATCTTTGTGACTATGTTGTACGGGGCTGTAATTGTATGAAGCATGCTAATTCAGTAACTGTAGGACCGAAGCTTGGGCCCAGAGCTAGTATCCGAACCTAAGCCCTAAACCGCTAATAAAATCCTAAACCCTCAACC
>CAJNDT010004046.1:414227-566727 GCA_905221615.1 Symbiodinium sp. CCMP2592
GTCTACTAGAAATGGGTAAGTATCCCCCATGCATGTGGGAGTTTTCGAAAATTAGGGGTACCTTATTTTGGTGTCTTATAATAAGGGTCCTACTAACTAGGGCTAGGGTTCATGGTCCTTCTGAGGTAGTTCCGTGCCCTCTGTCAAGCACCTATGGCTGTAGACCTGCCAGCTGTGACGATGATAAACACTGATGATGATGATGATGATGATGGTAGGGCTTAGTGTGATGCTGATGGTGATGGTCATGATGGTCAGGAGGACTGTGGTGAAGATAATGACAATGCTGCTTTTTCACTAGACTTGTGTGAGTTATATGAGATGCTTCAAAACCAACATACACTGACCACTTTACCAGTTCATGGTTTTGATAGTCTCAAAAATTCTAGTTCTTTTTCCTTAATGGTTTTAAGTACCCATAAACATATACAGTGTTACGCAGCTATGTCAAAGAGAAACTCTCCCTTTCTCTCGCTCGCTCTCCTCCCCCCCCAAAGGGTCCAAGTATCATTATGGTATATACTTAGACCCCCAAAATACCCTATAAGTATATCTAGGATACCCAGTAACCTAAGAATAAAAAGGCCTCTCTTTTTGGTATTGGGTAGCTTTATAAGGAACCTAGGACTACAAAAAAGGAATAAGGGTACTACTGGGCATCCTAGCCTATAAGTATATACCATAATGATACTTGGACCCTTTGGGCCCATCGGCCTTCCGCTGGACGCTCGGCACCCCACAGTCGCAGGGGGGCCCGGGAGGAGGAGGCGCTTCGTCCCCCCACTGGAAGAACCTTCCCAGAGACTCCAATATCCCTTAATTAAGAAATATTCCTTAAATCATAATAAGGATCCTACTATAATTTAAGCTATATTCCTTAATTAAGGGGTATTGGGCTCTCTGGGTTCAGGGTCTAGGACCGTTGAGGGTTGGGGGCTGCTTTGGGTTTTGCGGTTTGGGATGTAGTACCCTAAGGCCCCATAGTAGTTCCTTTTTGGGTTACATTATGGAGTAATCCCAAAAGGAACTACGACGGGGCCTCTGGGTAGTCTGAGGGATGCAGAGTTGCTTGCTTTCGGCTTCGAAGCTTTGGGGCTGCCTTCTTAGCCTCTTTGTGTGCTCTCTACAAGCCTCAGAGCCTTCAATGCCTGAATGATCTTGAGAATCGTTCTACAACACGAAACATCACTACTGTGCTGCAGTAGTCGTCGACTTCGTAGTAATATAATAAATTATGGTAAATAATGTAGGGGTATCAGTGAGAGTATGATGCTGGTTGCAGACTTTCGAGATTATACCGCTCGGAGTCTCCTCGCGGGTGCTGCTTCAACACTCCCTCGACCATGTCTGACGACATACTTACAACTGCCTGTTGCTGTTACCCCTGAACCCTAAACCCTAAACGACTGTTCGAAACCCTAAACTTTAAACCCGGAGCCCTCCGCCCTGAATCAAAACCCTAAACCCTGCACCCAAACCGCCAAACTATAGCCTCAAAGGACCATCCCTTATAACACCCTTAGAGTATCCCTGATAGTCACTCCTCAGGAACCCAACCAAGCCCTCAAGCCCTGGACCCTAAACTTGCCTTAACCCTCGATGTGAAAGCGCTACTTGTATAGAAACCAGCAAAACCCTAAACCCTAAACCGTGAACTCTTAACCGCTAACCCTGAACTCACAACGGGGCCCTAAGCCTCGCAACTCTACATAGACCCCAAACAACCAATGTTTTTGCGTTGCGTGATATGATTTCTTTATACACGTCCCTGAAAGGGCAGGTTGTTTGGGGTTATAGGGCAAACCCTAAACCCTAAACCCTGAACCCTAAACCCTGAACCGTAATTAAATCCTGAACCCTGAACCCCAAACCCTGAACCCTAAACACTAAACCCCGAACTCTAAAGGACAAAAGCCTCGCATCCCCCCCCCCCCCCAACTCCAACGCCCAGCGGCTGGCAGGTGCGCAGCGCGCAGCCGAAGAAGGGCCTCCCCTGGTTCGGGCCTTCCTTGCGCACCACCAGGCTAGAGCTCCTTGGGCCCAGAGACGCCAATATCCCTTAAGGAATATACCTTACCTGGACCCTAAGGAAGCTACTTTTTTAGGGTTCCCTAATATCATTTGTTTATATAAGTCCTTAAAAAGGTAGGTTACGTGGGGTTAAGGTAAGGATATACCTTAAATTATAGTATCTTGGGCCCAGAGACTCCAGTATCCCTTAACCAGGGAAGATTCCTTAAATTATAGTAGGATCCCTAATATCCCGTAATTAAGGAATATACCTCAATTTTTTGTAGGATCCCTTATATCCCTTAATTAAGGAATACACCTTGTAAATTATAGTATCTGGGGCCCAGAGACTCCAGTATCCCTTAACCAGGGAAGATTCCTTAAATTATAGTAGGATCCCTAATATCCCTTAATTAAGGAATATACCTCAATTTTTTGTAGGATCCCTTATATCCCTTAATTAAGGAATACACCTTAAAATAGAGTATCTTGGGCCCAGAGACTCCAGTATCCCTTAACCAGGGAAGATTCCTTGAATTATCCCTAATATCCCTTAATTAAGGAATACACCTCAAATTTTTGGTAGGATCCCTTATATCCCTTAATTAAGGAATACACCTTGTAAATTATAGTATCTTGGGCCCAGAGACTCCAGTATCCCTTAACCAGGGAAGATTCCTTAAATCATAGTAGGATCCCTAATATCCCTTAATTAAGGAATATACCTCAAATTTTTGTAGGATCCCTTATATCCCTTAATTAAGGAATACACCTTAAATTATAGTATCTTGGGCCCAGAGACTCCAGTATCCCTTAACCAGGGAAGATTCCTTAAATTATCCCTAAATCCCTTAAGGAATACACCTCAAAGATCCCTTATATCCCTTAATTAAGTAGTATCTTGGGCCCAGAGACTCCAGTATCCCTTAACCAGGGAAGATTCCTTGAATTATCCCTAATATCCCTTAATTAAGGAATACACCTCAAATTTTTGGTAGGATCCCTTATATCCCTTAATTAAGGAATACACCTTTAAATTATAGTATCTTGGGCCCAGAGACTCCAGTATCCCTTAACCAGGGAAGATTCCTTAAATTATAGTAGGATCCCTAATATCCCTTAATTAAGGAATATACCTCAATTTTTTGTAGGATCCCTTATATCCCTTAATTAAGGAATACACCTTAAAATATAGTATCTTGGGCCCAGAGACTCCAGTATCCCTTAACCAGGGAAGATTCCTTGAATTATCCCTAATATCCCTTAATTAAGGAATACACCTCAAATTTTTGGTAGGATCCCTTATATCCCTTAATTAAGGAATACACCTTAAATTATAGTATCTTGGGCCCAGAGACTCCAGTATCCCTTAACCAGGGAAGATTCCTTGAATTATCCCTAATATCCCTTAATTAAGGAATACACCTCAAATTTTTGGTAGGATCCCTTATATCCCTTAATTAAGGAATACACCTTGTAAATTATAGTATCTTGGGCCCAGAGACTCCAGTATCCCTTAACCAGGGAAGATTCCTTAAATTATAGTAGGATCCCTAATATCCCTTAATTAAGGAATATACCTCAATTTTTTGTAGGATCCCTTATATCCCTTAATTAAGGAATACACCTTAAAATATAGTATCTTGGGCCCAGAGACTCCAGTATCCCTTAACCAGGGAAGATTCCTTGAATTATCCCTAATATCCCTTAATTAAGGAATACACCTCAAATTTTTGGTAGGATCCCTTATATCCCTTAATTAAGGAATACACCTTGTAAATTATAGTATCTTGGGCCCAGAGACTCCAGTATCCCTTAACCAGGGAAGATTCCTTAAATCATAGTAGGATCCCTAATATCCCTTAATTAAGGAATATACCTCAAATTTTTGTAGGATCCCTTATATCCCTTAATTAAGGAATACACCTTAAATTATAGTATCTTGGGCCCAGAGACTCCAGTATCCCTTAACCAGGGAAGATTCCTTAAATTATCCCTAATATCCCTTAATTAAGGAATACACCTCAAATTTTTGGTAGGATCCCTTATATCCCTTAATTAAGGAATACACCTTAAATTATAGTATCTTGGGCCCAGAGACTCCAGTATCCCTTAACCAGGGAAGATTCCTTGAATTATCCCTAATATCCCTTAATTAAGGAATACACCTCAAATTTTTGGTAGGATCCCTTATATCCCTTAATTAAGGAATACACCTTGTAAATTATAGTATCTTGGGCCCAGAGACTCCAGTATCCCTTAACCAGGGAAGATTCCTTAAAATATAGTAGGATCCCTAATATCCCTTAAATATGGAATATACCTCAATTTTTTGTAGGATCCCTTATATCCCTTAATTAAGGAATATACCTTAAATTATAGTAGGATCCCTGATATGATCTGAGGCTAGAGCTCCTTAGGCCCAGAGTTCCTTTAACGGGATCTCTCAGGGTTCCTTCAAGGGATCTATAGGGTTTAGGGTTTGGGGGACTCCAATATCCCTTAATTGAGGAATATACGTTCAATTATGGTGGGATCCCTCACATGATTTTAGGAATATGCCCTGATTAAGGGGTATTGGAGTCTGTTGGGGAGAGGGGTCGGGTTTAGGGTCTCGGGTTTGGGATTCTGGGGTTTAGGATTTGCGGCTTGTCGGGTTCTGGGTTTAGGGTTTTTCTAGGCGAAGCTTAAGCTCCTGAGGAGACTGGGTTCTTGCTAAGGAATTTGATTTAAGTTAGCATAAGAGATCTGGCCCGAGAGGAACTCGATGACGATCTCCTGTCGGCTGTGAAACCGTTCGCCAGACAGATAAGCACCGCGCGAGTGATTACCGTGACTTTCAGCACGGACGTCTCCAAACCAGCGCAGCGGACGGAACGCTTAAAAGCGTTCCACAAAGGATGACACAGCTCTGGCTCCACCAAGCAGCGCAAGCCTGCCACTTCGGCTAGATAGTTCCACGCCTTCGTTTGGCAGCCCTCCTCGTCCTCTACGGCTCTGATCATACGTCTCGTGGGCTTGGCAGCGAATGCCAAAGTCTCGGGACTCTGTGTGATGTCAGGCGGAGCCGGCACCACATACTCGTCAAGGCCGTGCCCGGTCTTATAGCTAGTATGGCTTCCCTTGTATGGTAATTTAATTCAAATTCCTGAACAACAACTCAGGAGAGGGATCGGGTTTAGGGTTAGGGGCCCTATAAAACCCTTCAAAACCACCGCGAAACGAAAACTAAACTCTAAACTTGACTCTAAACCCTAACCCCCTACACCCGAGACCCGAAACCTGGATAGAACCCTACTATAAAAGCCTATACAGCCCCCAGCCCCTTATGAAAAAAGATAACCCTAAACACTAACCCTAAACCCGAAATCCCTGAACCCTAAAACCCTAAACCCTACAACACTAAACCCTACAACCCTAAACCCTAAAAAGGCACCAGAAACCCTAAAAAGCACCAGGGTACGGCTGGCCACAAAGGCACGGCGGCCCATCTGCGACAGCTGGCGCTTGCCCAGGAGCTCCCGCTTGCTGTGGTCCCCGCGGTGGCTCCTTGGATTTGAGACTTAAGGCTTTTAGTTCAGCACGTCTAGGGTGCGTTTTGGTCTAGGGTGTTTAGGTTTCCGGGTTTTTTGTGGTTTTATAGGGTTTAGAGTTTAGGGCTTTTCTGGATTTAGGGCTTGCGAGTTAGTTGAGGCTTGCGAAGGGTTTCCAATCCGCCCGAAGAAGGCTATTCGGGGAGTGTAACGGTCCGCCAAGAAGTTTTCTCGGGATTTGCAGAGCTTGTGCGACGGAACAACTCGGAAACAACATTAGGGCGTGTACAACGACATTTTTACAGGAAGACCGATGTCGAGGGAATACAGGGGTGCTGGCAATAATACGGAGGCGATTGGAGGCACTTCAGCCAATACCAGTACTGAACTAACTGCAGGATCGTGGCAGTGAGTGAATTGCCTTGGCGGCGTCGTTCTGGTCGGCCGTACTTCACATGCTTATTTTGCTCCAACAAGGTCTTACAGAGCAATTAGCGGGGAGGGAAGGCAGTCCGTACTTGGTACTTGCTTTGGGGTACAAGTCCGTACTTCAGACGTGCATGTTGCAATGTTTGGCTTTCCCAGCGGCCGTGCTGAAACCCGTACTCATTACATTCGCCGTCACGGGGTCTTCCTAAATAGTGGGAACAGGATGGTTGCTGTACTTGCTACGCGTATTTTGGTTTCGAGTCCGTACTTAAGAGCCGTATAATCCGTTCCGCCCTTCATTAAACACGCCCCATCATAAAAACACATTGGGGCGAATCCTCTCGAAATCATCCCCGCCCTTTGAAACCTGTTCTGAATTAGGGGGAGGTTTCGAGGCTCCAAATACCCTCAGAGTACAGTGAGAGCGAGAGCAACAGCAAGAGCAAGAGCAAGAGCAAGAGCAAAAGCGGGAGCATCCACCAAGAGCAAAGCAAAAGCAAGAGCGAGAGTAAGAGCCAAAGCAGGAGCAAAAGCAGGACCAACAGGAAGAGCAAGAGCAGGCACAAGAGACGCAGCAGAAGAAGGAGCAAAAGCCAGTGCGGGAGCAAAAGCCAGCGAGGGAGCAAGAGCCAGAGCAGGAGCAAGAGCATGACCCCTCAAAAGTGGCAGCAGAGATAGAATTACACCCTGAAAATAAAAGCACTTTCCGAGTTTCCAATGGAAGGAGCCTTTAATCTTAGGGTGAAGGGATTACTACCTTGACTAGGACCTAGGAATGCCGAGGCGCGTCCGAGAACTGGAAGAAGCCACAGCTTTGACATTTCCAGAACGTGCGGCCAAGGTTTGGGCCTTCCTTGCGCACGGTGAGCAGTGTAATTGTCTGTCCGCAGGTGCATTGCCGTGTCTCCTGGGGTGCTCCCGTTGGGTTTTGAAAAGGAGCTCCCATCTGTCCGGGTGCTAAGGAAGGAGCTCCGAAGAGGTCCGGAGGAGCGCCTCCCGTCTGTCCGAAGAGGTCCTGCGTTGCACGGTTTAGGGTTTGGGGTTTAGGGCTTATAGGGTTTATAGGGTTTATTTATAGGGTTTAGGGTTTAGGGCTCCCGCTCGCTCCGAAGAGGTCCTGATTTGGAGGTGGGGCTCCCATCTGTCCGGCTGAACTCGCTCCGAAGAGGTCCTGTGCGGGAGGGAATCGGCCTTGTCCGTTCTGTGCTGTTGGCAGACTCTGGCACGCTTGACCTCGTGGTTCTGGGGGCCCGTTTTGCTGGCGGGCAAACTGGTTGGAAAAAGTCGGTGGAGTCTGTGGCCAGCTGTGTTGGGGGGGCAGTTGCATGCCAGGCCGCACATGTTCTGCATCATTGAAGCTGTGGGGAGCACTGCCTTCCTGCGCTGCAAAGGCAGGCTGCACATTTGGATCATTGAGGCTGTGTTGGGGGGGCTGTTGCATGCCAGGCCGCACATGTGCTGGATCATTGAAGCTGTGGGGGGCACTGCCTCCCGGCGCTGCAAATGCACGGGATTCGGGCATTGGCTGCAGCCGCATCCCGCTGTGGTCCATCGCTCCTTGCATGGGAGCTTGTGGCTGGGCGAATCCATGTTGAAAACTAGGCATTGGGTTTGGAGGTTGCGCCTGCAAGGGCGGAGCGGCAGGGCTCGGGCCCGTCTGGAAGGCAAAGCTGTCCATGCGAGACTTCGCATCCTGGGCATACTGCTGCTGGTATGGGTTGAGGCCGCCATCCCCTGCTGGAGCATCAACTGGAGTCCCCCCAAATCCACCGGGCTTGGGATGGCCCCAAATGTCATCTTTCGGCACGCCCCCAAAGCCAGTGGGCGGACGCCCCCAGATTTCATCCTTCTGCACACCTCCGAAGCCAGCGGGGGGAGGGCCATCTTGTGGCACCCCCCCGGCACTAAGCGGGTTAACCCACCCGGGATTGCCGAACTCCATGGACACGCACGCAATGGCAGACTCAACCCTACGAAATTGCTGGCTCTCTTTGATCCAGAACAGGCCATGCAGTTCGGGAGCATGAAACTACTTAGCAGGCGACTCACAGCTCCGGATTCCTACCTCTATACTTAATTATCGTAGTCTAGAGTACCCTTATAGACTTATAGAGTTAGATGATACCTTGCCTATTTAGGCATATGACACCACCCAACCCCCACCCTGGGAAGAAATCCATCTCAAGATTTCACCTCCAACCCTAGGATAAACATCTATCTGAAGATCTCACCTCCAACCCTAGTAGAAACGATAGAGGAGATTGAAGAAGTAGAGAAGGTTATCATACAAAGGTACCAAGCTTAAAAGGTGTTGCGCCGCTTATTTAGAATTGGTGACGGCAGTTCTTGAGCATTCAAAAAATCCAAGAACGCTTGATGAGTGAAAGTCAGAAAGAATCAAACGAAGGTGGCTTCCGCTTAACACAGGTGGGATAAACGGTTTACCTTGTAAATGTGGAATAAATACTCTTCACAAAGAAACTAAGATAAACAATGAAGGTAAAACAATAATTGAAGATAGAAGCCGTTGGAAGATGGGTAGAGGAATCACCCCCGATGAGAACGACATATTTAAAACGAACTCACAAGATAATGAAGGTGTTGATACGGTGACCACTGGGTGGGGATCGCGAACGCCCATTCCAGAAGAGAGATTAGAAAAAGTGGAGGAGGATGTTGAAAGGATAGACAAAGCTGCAACTGTTTGAAGAATAACTTAAGTATGATGGGTTAGTATATGAATGAAAGTTTCTAGGGCAACTTGACAGCGTAAAGTTCCCCTGCCCAAACATCAGAAGAAGATCAAGTCCCATTGCTCCTGCGTGTGATGAACAGATTCATAAGCACGTCAGAAGAGTGTGGAAATGACATTATTCGCTAAACCTTAAGGCGAAAATCTTGATATCAATCAATGTATTAATAACAATACTCTAACGTGTAGTATTAACAGTGCCAATAAAAGTGAATGAGATATTAGTTGAGTTTGGTGCACCTTTTGAACCCGATGCTAGCTTTACTCGCAAGTGTTATCGGTGCAAGCAAGTCAAAGATATCAGTTCTTTTAATCGAATATACTGTGTGGATAAACACTCTTACAATGCTAAATACACCTTGGCATGTTCTGAATGTTTAGATGAAAGCAGTTTGAAGAGATAGTGCTATCAATATTGATAAGATGGAGGCAATGAATTGCACAAGATGCCACAGTAAACAAAATGCTGAAGAGTTCGGGTTTAATAGATTGGGTCAACCTTGGCGCAGCTGTATAAATTGCAAAGCAAACAGGAAAGACTACAAGAACACCAAAGTAGTAGATAAAAAGCCTGAAATACAACAAGTGTTTGACTCGGTCAGACATTTGTTGATGAATGATCAGTTTCTGGAGACCTACTTTTTGTTATTTGGTAAACACAAGGACAGAGTAATGATTGAGATACCTGTTGATGACAAACCAGAACAAACAAGTTAATTCTTCTTATACAGTGACGCTATGATGCAATTCTAATACATAAGCGGGTATACAATAGTATATTTTACAATTACATCGTAGTTACAGCATTCTTGGAGAATCCGAAAAGATTAAGCTTGGTTTAACAACCCCAAACATTGAACCAAATTCTGCAAGGAACCCCTTGCCTACGTTGAGCTATGGCACTTGGATAGATACGGGTATTGGGAAATGAAATGTTTGCTTAGGACAGATATTTAGGTTGGTGGGGTGGCGCCATAACCCAAAATAGGCATATCCTCAAACTAATTGTATCCTAGCCTTTTCGCATCATTTGTTGACTCGCTAAACCCATCAGACAGCTAGCGGCCACCACGACTTGAGATTCCATCGGAACTGCGCCAGCAAGCTCGTCGGAGGTCATTTTCACTCCCTAACCCCGAATGTAAAATCCTGATTAAGAAACCTTGGGCCTTTATAGGGTTCCTTTTATACCAATCCTGCTATGTTGGGGTTAAAGACGCAGGATCTCTTAATCAGGTTCCTACATCATGAGCCCGAATCTCCCTGAACCCTAAACCTTCACACGGAATCGCTTCAGCTTCCCACGTGCACATCCACTCCTCAGTCTTGTTGGCGTACCTCCGGGATCTTCTGGCGCAGCTAGGAGCCGAGGTTAGGGTTCAGGATTTCGGGGTAGGGTTTAGGGTTTAGGGTTTAGGGTTTAGGGTTTAGGGGACGAGCAGGAGGAGGAGAAGGAGCAGCAGCAGAAGGAGGAGGAGGAGGGGCGCCTCAAACACGATGACAAAATGATAGAGTAAGTATCTTAGCGATGGTGATAATAAGGGTGCCAACGATGCAGATAAGGGTAGGTGCTGCATCCTTCATTTCTTTTTTCGGCTTAATCGAACTGACCACAGTGTTGGTAAGCCATCAGCTTCATGGAAGCCTGCAATGTCGGCCGGTGAACCTTCCAAGGAACCAAATCCAAAAATACGGCCTGGAAGATCTCTAATTGTTTTAAGGCCCCTAATATAGGGCCCTGTTCTAGATCCCTTATAGAACCCTTTAAGGATCCCTTTAAAGGCCTTCGCAACAACACCGTGGCTGCGACTTGGCAGCACCCTCAGCCCTACACACCCAGTCGAAGCGAGTCGAAGCCTGACTAAACCCGTAATGTAAATAGGGTTTCGGGGATTCCTTATGATGTTTGTGATATAACTTTCCCCCAAATCCTATTCTAACTATTAAGGCCCCCGTATTAATCTTATGCTTACACCCAAACCCCTCAAGGCCATATACAGTCACCGCTAGACTTTTTACAACAACACCCTCCGCACCAAGCCCCCCAAAAAATCCTAAACCCTAAACCCCTAAACCCTATCTATCTATCTATCGATCTATCTATCTATATATATATATATATATATAAGCCCCTAAACCCTAAACCCTTAAGTCCCAAACCCTGACTGAAAAGGCGCACGTGGCTTTGGAGATGAGCCGCAGGTCCACCAAGGAGTTCGAACAGAGCTGAAACGGCGAAGGCCTGAGACCCTCCCCATGCAGGGCTTTGGGTTTAGGGTTTAAGGTTTTGGGTTCAAGGTTTAGGGTTTTGGGTTTGGGGCTTAGGGCTTGGGGTTTAGGGTTTAGGGTCTTGGGTTTAGGGTAATTATGAGGTTTAGGGTTAGGGTGTCTGGGCTACAGGTTTGCTGGGACTTAGACCTTTGGGTCTAAGTAGCTTTCACCCAGGGTTCAAGGCTTATGGGCGGGCTTGTTTTATTGGGCCTCAGAGCGTTAAACACAGGATTTAGGCGTAGAACACCCATGGATGAACTCTTACACCTAAACCCTAAACCCTGATGCAGCCCCAAACCCTGAAGCCTAAACCCTGAGCCTCTAAACCCAAAAACCCTCAACCCAAAAACCCTAAACCCCAGAAGCCCTAAGCCCAAACACCCAAAAAACCCGAAACCCAACAAAACCCTAAGCACCCAAAACCCTAAAAACTACACACCCTGAACCCAAAAACCCTGAACCCCCAAAACCCTCAACCCCAAACCCTAAACAACCCCAAACCCAAAAATCGTCTAGAACCCACCTTCGCGATGCAGATTCGTCCAACTGGGCACCCCGTCGAGCCGGCCCCTGCGATGTAGTACATCATGAGCCTGGGAAGGGGGTTCGGGGTTTAGGGTTTTGGGCTTGGGGTTAGGGTTTTAGGGTGTAGGAGTTTAGGGTTTAGGGCTTGGGGTTAGGGTTTTAGGGTGTAGGAGTTCAGGGTTTTAGGGCTTGGGGTTAGGGGTTTAGGGTGTAGGAGTTTTAGGGGTTTAGGGTCCAGGGTTCAATGAGCCTTGGAAAAGGGTGCGAAGCAGTATAATGGAGAGATGCCTCTATGAAAGATAGTGGCGACAGGCGGTGTGTGCATGTGTTTGTTGTTGTTTGTGATTTGGGAGTTTCCGAAAACAAGGGGTACCTTATTTGGTGTCCTTATAACAAGGATCCTACTATTTAGGGTACTATATTAGGGTCCCCTATTTTCGGAAACTCCCATTTGGTGCGCGGATATGTACATGGGCATTTCGGTCGACATGCAGATCATGCAGGTGTAATCCCATGTGCCAGCACATGCCTCCAGGACCCGTGCACGCGATTGCAATCGCCCAAGGATGTAGAACTCTAAACCCTAAACCCTAAACCCCTAAACCCTAAACCCTCAACCCTAAACCCCTAAACCCCTAAACCCTAAACCCTAAACCCCTAAACCCTAACCCCTAAACCCCTAAACCCTAAACCCTAAACCGTAAGACGTGTCGGGGCTCTCAACTTCAATTGCTGAGCCCGAAGTCCCTGTGGGGATTTCCGAAAATAGGGTCCTACTATATCCATATTATGAATATTGTTCAACTATTACTGAGTGGGGGCCGTACCCAAGGGATCCTTATTATCAGGACCCCAAAATGAGTTACCCTAATTTTCGGAAACTGCCCTATCTTCACGAGCCGAAGCAGCCGCACAACCCACAATCGTAACAGTGAAACCTCAAGCTTGCAGTTCGAAACCGCCTGGTAGGACCCCGTACATTTGCGCGGCCTAGGGTAGGATACAACTTAAAGCAGTGGTGCTTGCACTGGAAGGATGAATTTCTCAGAGCACTTCAATCTAAGTTGAAAACATATAACCGTACAAGCTTATAGGGGCGTGTGTGTGTACATACCTAACACGGAAATATGCAGACACACTGGTACTTCGACCACCAGTTTGCAGATAATGTATGTACGTATGCAGATATTTTTACAACCTTTATTCAGCTCTTTATTTACCTAGCTATGTGCATTAGGATATACATGTGCCTGTACATGCGCATATGCCTGCGTATGTGTATTCATATATGACATGTGTTTACCTGCTTGTTTGCTTACATTGTCTGTTTGCAGGCATAGCATAGTTCTTTTTCTGTCCATATTCAGTTATCCATTTAAGCCATCCATGCATCCGCCGGTCCATCCGTGCATCCGTCTTGATGCCCGACCATCCATCATCCATCCACCCACCCGCCCACCCATGTGCCTAAGCCCTAAACCCAAAGCCCTAAAACCAGAAGCCCTAAAGCCTAAACCCTGAGCCCTCTGCCTGATCAAATTTCACAGACTGTCAAGCGGCTTTTAGGGTTGTTTTGAGCTCCTTTGAGGTCTGCGGGTTCCGTTAAGGGCTCCTTCACGGGTTTTGAGGGGTTTAGGAATTAGGGTTGCAAGTTTAGGGGTCGTCAGGGAGCTGATGCATCGGAACCTGAAGCGGTGAAAGAAATGCGGCTCAAGAACAGAAGGATCGGCCAAGACCAGACCTTGGCCTTCAGAAACCAAGCCCTGTTGAGCATAACTTTCAACCCTCAACCTAAAAAACACGAAATCCCAAACTTTGAAACCCTCAACACCCAAAACCATAAACGCCGCAAAACCCTAAAACCCCAAAAAGCCCCTGAACCAAAGCCCAAAACCCCATCCAACCCTGAACCAAACCCGACCCTCGCGCAGCCATGGGGCTGATAGGTCCCTGCATCCAGCGGCCCGATCATGTCAGCATAGCCATGTGCAGTGACCTGCGGACTGCAAATATAGGGGTTTAGGGCTTAGGGTTTAGGGTTTAGGGTTTAGGGTTCCTGCGAACGTAGGGGCCTAATAATTAGAATAGGGTTCCTTTAAAAAGATCTATAGGGGTTACTACAAGGAATCTATAAGGGTACTATGATATATTGGGGTATGTTATACTATAATTATGATAAGGAGCCCCTAAAATAGTATTGGCAATTATTAAGGCCGCTATAGTACACTTCGGATTCCAGGGATTAGGCTTGAGGGGATGCTGCAGTGGGGATGAGGTTAAGGGTTGGTGACTTTATGGTTTTAGGTGGTTGGGATGGCATGGGGATTGAGGACCCTGACCTTGGTGGGGTTTGGGGGTTGAGAACCTCAGGGGCAGGGAGCAAGGCCTGGTGGTTTTAAGATGCGATGAAGGTAGGTGGGATATTCCCAATCAAGAGTCTTCAAAGACAGTGATCCTTCATCCTACCTACCTTCATCCCACCTTTTGAGGCCTCCGACGTTTGTCTACAATCTACAAGCAATCTCACCATCCATGCTGTCGGCACAAAGCACACCAGCATAATGATCCCATCCACGACACTGAAGCCAAGCCATCAGCACAGTTCTGTTTAGAGGTGTTTGTGCATTGAAGTCATTCTGCCTCTTCGGTTACATGTCAGCAGTCAGCACTTTCATTGGTATTGAAGCTGCTGTAAACACAGTGCCTGTACTTACTTTTAATAAACTACATGACGGTAGTGGCGATGATGATGACGATGGTGGTGATGATGATGGTGATGATGGTGATGATGGTGATGGTGATGATGGTGTTGATGGTGATGATGGTGATGATGGTGATGATGGTGACGATGATGATGACAGTGATGATGATGATGTTGATGGCGCTGATGAGGATATGGATGAAGCTGGTGATGACGGTTATTTGATAGAACAACTATGATTATCGTTGGAGTATACTCCGCCCCGTGTCAGGAAGTCCGCAACCTTGGAAAAGCCTTATGAACTATAGAGAGCCGAGCCACAAAGACCCCCATCAAACCTGAAACGCCCTCACCCCAACCCAAATCGTCTATCTCCCAATGGGCCGGGCCTTATCTCCTAGATCCTGAAGCCTTAAACCCTAAATCCCAAATCCTGAAACACTAAACCCTAAAACCGTACACCCCGAATCCTCAATCCTGAAACCCTAAACTTACTCGTTCCTAAGACCCTGAACCCTAAAACACTAAAGCCCCAAACCCTGAAACCTCGTATCCTAGAGCTCTAAAGCTCTAAAACCCCAGGCCCTAAATCAAACCTTTGGAGTCTCCGGGCCATCTGCCAGCCTGGTTGTCTGCAACGTGTCGGCCCTCGAACTTTACCTGCACTGCTGGAGTTGCTAGGCCTTAAGGGCTTTCAAGGTTTAGGGTTTAGGGGTTTAGGGGTTTAGGGGTTTAGGGTTTTGGGTTGAGGGTTTAAGGCTTAAGGGCTTCCAGGGTTTAGGGTTGAAAGGCTTTCTTGTGGTTTAGGGCCATATGTTGGATGCTTTTGAGATCATTAAGGGTGGGGTTTAGGGTTTGGGGCCATATGGGGGGTTTGTCTTTCAGATTCGATGCAGCAAAATTTGTTGATTCTTAGCTGCACAAAACATCGAGACCAACACAGTCTCTACAACCAACGCTCGCAGTGAGAACTGGATAAACAAAATAGGAACATCATATCCATGCAGCACGCACGCCTCTTACACGGCATTAAGAAAACCTTTCCAGAACCCCGATTTCAAAACCCTAAACCACAAAACATATCCGAAGCATCGAAGGCTCAGGTCTCTAGGGACGTTTGTGAACCGCAAATTAACCCTGTAAACCCTAAACATCCGTTTGAAAGGGAAACTCCACGATCTCGCCAAAGGCACCCTGCTCCGCGACCCAGACTTACAGGGTTTATAAGGGTTCCTTGAAGGGATCTATAAGGGTTACTACAAGGATAGTATAAGGTTTTCTCGGGGTTGGGCTTTAGGAGGGCTTAGGTAGGTGGCTCAGGCTTTAGCACATAGGGTTATGGGTTTAGGGTTCAGGACCCCCCAAAATTGAACATGTGCAAGAATTAAACTCCCGGAGTTTTCGAATGCGGCCTCGGCACATTTCGATCTGCACCGAACAGGCGCAGGAAGCGACATAATACAGGGGCCTTAATGATTAGAATATGGTTTGTGGCCCATTATGATATAACTATAATAAGGAACCCCCAAAATTGTATCGGCTATTAAGAAGGCCTCCAAAATAAACCGGCCAGTGCACCCCAACACATCGATGCTGATCCTGACTCACAGACCTCCCAGCTCGCAGAATTCTGCCACTCCGTACAACACCCTCAACCCTAAACCACATACCCCATGCCCTAAACCCTAAACCCTCAACCCCAGACCCTGAACCCGAAATGCTGAATCCTAGCCTCAACTCGCCCGGCGCTTGAAAACGTCGGAATACAATTGAGTCAGAGGCTCCATATATACTATTTTCATTGAGTGAGGCCCCCCAAAACCATCATTAGGATGGTCTTTTGAGGCCAAATTCCATAATGGCAGTATGTACACATATATATATATATATATATACACACAATGTGTACATATATATATATATATGGTCACCCCCCCCCCCCATGACAGACCATCCCCTTTAAAACATCGCTCCCACCGGCGTGTTCGTGCTTTTTCCGGAGTATCGAGTTCGAGCCCTCCGAACGTATCCCTGGAACCACCAAAAGACTGAGACCAGAAAGCAGCACGATAAGGCGCGCGGGTGTCCTACCAAGAAAGGAATTACAGAGCACACGTGTATGGTTGAGGGTTGTGCTGACACACTACATAGTAAGCACTACACAGTAATCTTACTTGAGTCATATATAGAGCAGATTCCAGCATTTCCAAAATTTCCAAAATTCTCTCCCCTAACTTTCCGGATTTCCAAAATTTCCAAAATTCCCAAAATTTCCAAAATTTCCCGACCTAGTCGACAGGATTTTTTCAAAACATAAGGGCGGACTTTTTGGAAATTTTGGAAATTTTGGAAAGTTTGGAAATTTTGGAAATTTTGGAAATCCGGAAAGTTAGGGGAGAGAATTTTGGAAATTTTGGAAATGCTGGAACCTGCTCTATATATGACTCAAGTAAGATTACTGTGTAGTGCTTTTAACACTAACGTTGACATGTATATTAATGCTTTTATTACGAATATGCACATTACTAATTCTATTATTAACATTAATACTCCTACGCCCTACGCCTACCAATAGTCATATTCATATTGATATTAATGCCAATACTAACAGACACCTGCGTATACTAATGTCCGCAGATATACATACCACTATCTGAAAAGCAAATATATCAATGCATTCGTGTACTAACGTAGTATATTCGTATTTAATTTGTCATATACCCAGTTTCCAACGTGACAATATACTACTTGTTAACGTCTGATTATACTGTATTGATATGCTAACTTGCTAAGACACGAATACTGTAATATGCAAGTACACTGACACATGGCAATGGTATACTAACATATGGATATACCAAAAAATTTGTTAGATAATATACGAATATGATAAACGAAGTAGCATACCAGGATACTCATACACTAATATGTTAATAATCGAAGATAATAGCACACCAATATACTAATGTACTCATGCACGAATGTACGCATGCATTAATATACTAAGAGCATACAAACATACAGGTATACAAACATATTACTGTTCGAATACATAATAATGTGTTGGTATACTAAGCTGTTTATATAGTCTATAAGTATACTAATATATCAAAACTAATTATAGTATTGATACGCATACTAGCACGTCCGCGAATATTACACTGATGTTAAATTCATCATTAAGACTGATTAAAACTGACATCGACATTGGCACTGGCATTAACACTAATTATCACTAAATATGCTAGTGTACTAATATACGAATACTGTAAAAGGCAAGTACACTGACATGTTCACATGCCATTATGCCAACATATTGATATACCTATAAGCTATTAGGGAAAATACGAATATAGTAAATGTAGTAATAGACCACTATAATAATATACTAATATACTACTACGTTAACATACGAATATCATGATACACCAATATACTAATGTACTCATGCACCAACGTACTAATATATTCGCGCAATCTTCAACTCTGCAAATATACTATTGTTCGAATACATTACTGTATTATTATATTAAGCTCAAAATGTACGAATCAATCAGTATATTCACATATCAAAACTATTTCTAATACTGATACTAATACCAGCACTTCTGTGAATAATAAACAGATACTAAAACCAGCATTCAGACTGATACTAATACTAACACGAGTACTATTACTGACATTGACATCGACACTGGCACTAACACCAGCACGAACATAATCACGAGTTCATATTTACTATTATTGATATGTATACTTTTATTCAATACTAATACTAATACTGATGCTAATACTAATACTAAATACCAATACCAATACTAGTACTAAAGCAATACCCATCCTAATATCAATACTACCACAAAACTATTACTCATATGAACACTGATACCAGGATTAGGACTACTACAAACAATGACAGCAGTACTAAGAATAGAACCAAGAACAATACATATTAATCCTAACACTAATACTAGTACTAATACTAGCTACTAATTCGAATACTCATACTCATACCAATACTAATGTCACCACTACTGCTGCTACTACTACTGCTACTACTACGACTACTACTACTACTACTAGTACACATACTTAATACTAAAACTAATACTGATACTCATACTAGTCACTAATACTAATACTAATACTCATACTAATACTAATACCAATACTAATGCTACCACTACTACTGCTGTGCGACAACTATTGCTAGTACGACGACTACTACTATTAACATCAATACACATACTTAATGCTAATACTAAGAGTAATACTAATTCGAATACTATTACTAATACTAAACATCCTAATATCAATACTACCACAAAACTAATACTAATGCTAACACTGATACAAGAATGAAGATCTACAAACAGTAATAGTGGTACGAAGAGCAGAATTGAGATTAAGATTGGGACTAGGAGCGCTGCATGCGTGTGAAGAAATTTCCCAAAATTGCAAACCATCTAAAAGAACATTTTGGAATTGAGTTTAGGAGAAGTGTCTGTCGCCTATCCGTTGACAGATCCTGCCTGGGGACGCACGCCACCCTTCCCCTTCCCCACGACGGTCTGTCATGGGGGGGGGGGGTGAGCATATATATATATATATATATATATATATATATACACACATATATTTTTTCTATCTACAGGTATAGACCCTCTTGGTAAGTCCCGAATGTAAAGGTGTGAAAGAAATTGCGAAACCGCAATACACACCAACATTGACGCCCCTATGAATTTTGAGCGGCGCCAGTAATTTCTGAAGCCATGTAGCATCAACCCTCCTAGGACCTAGGAAACCTTATGAACCCTCCTAGAACCCTTCCTGACTGAATCCCTAAATCCCAGACCTAAAACCCAATAACCCCTACAATAGAACCATAGGCACCCTTTCAGGACCCCATAAACCCCTAAAGCCCTAACTTGCCACCCGGTCGCCTGAAAACGTAGGTCTGACGACAAGTAGTCCGAATGCAAGACCATTCCTGCGTAAAAGGTTTAGGGTTTAGGGTTTGGTTTCGGGATTTAGGGCAGGCTCTGGAAAGTCTTCTGGGGCTGTAGAGCTTCAGGGAAGTCGATCTGGGTAGGATGTTAAAGTCTAAAGCGTCTGAAAGAAGCTACAGTGAGATTGCGGATCATCTTTATGAGCTCAGAGAAAGGGTCTTTTAGTTTCGAGCACCTTATGTAGGAACCTGATTCAGAAACCCTGGCCCAAACACCCCCGCTGTAATCAGCAGGATTCATATAAGGAACCCGACAGTAATAAAGGCCCAAGGTTTCTTAATCAGGTTCCTACATTACCTGATCTCGTTCCATCAGCAGAAGCTTGTTGGATTTGGGTGCAGGGTTTCAATGACGTAGCGTCCTCAAGCACCTTCGGGGTTTGAGATGGCTGCTCCAACAAAGCGTGCATTCAGACTGCAACATTTTCCTGCTACTCCTCGTGACGGCGGAGATGAGAAATGCAGAGGATGCAAACGATAATCATCACTCACAGTACTATGTTCATTCTCAGTGAATGATCGCAGAACGGGGCCCTTGAGGAACAACCCTAGGATCCTCAGCTTAATATCTTTTGCCCAAACCCCTAAACCCTGAACCCGGAAAGCCCCTAAGCCCCTGAACGAACAGCTGCAACCAAGAGCAGCTTGAGCATGCCGGGCCGTAGCAACAGGACTGCTGAGAAGGCATGTTTGATAGGGCTGAACCCTAAACCCACGACCCCCAACCCTGAAAATCAAACCCTAAGCCCTACAAGTACATGTTATAAGACCAAAACAAACCGTAAATACTACACCCTGACTAGAGCAGGCTTCGTGTCGAGCATTGACAAACAACTGATTGCGAATGAGCTTCGCAGGTAGAGCTGGTGCTGCGCATCCTGAGGCGCGGGTATAGTATAAGAGCAATATATGATTAGAATAGGGCTCTTTCAACAGTTCCTTGAAAGGTGCTGCAAGGGGGTACTTTCAGGGTGTAGTATAAGCGCCTTAATCAGCAGCATACATATGGGAGTCTGGGGTATATTCTACCATCTTTATTATAAAGCGCAGAAGTTTGAGGTTATAGGATTTGGAGAGGTCGAGGCCCCATACCCCTAAGCCGCCAAGCCTTCTTTCTTGTCTTCTGGGACGTCCTCCCGGACGCCCGAAAAGGTCTCCGCGCACAATCACACACACACACACATACACACACCGGCTTCATCTCCCAGCTCTCTTGTCCGGTCCCACCACTGAAGAAGCGGGTCTATATTTGTCGTAATGATAATAATAATAATGAAAATGTTAACAATGATGGTGCTAATGATAACAATGGTAATAATCTTAATAATTCTAGTAGAAATAATCGCACGAACCACTACAAATATTGGTAATAATAATGCTACTGTTACTCACAAAAGTAGTCGTACGAACAAAAACTAGTAAAACTAGTATTCTGCATATTCCTAAAAATAATAAACCTCAAAATAACAGTATTAAACAACAAAAATGATACTAATACTTAAATAATAACTGGTAGGAATAAGAAAAATGACAGCAACAACAAGACTAAGAATAATAGGATAAATAACAGTACCAATAATGGATCAGTGCTCTGCTTCCGTGCATCGCCATGTCTGTTCTTGCTGTTCCCCTTGTCAAGACGAGCGTCAGTGGGTTTAGGGGTTAGGGTTTCGGGTTTAGGGGCTAACTGCCATGACTATCGCTGTCACTATCGCATTGGCTGACATTTATGTGACTGGAAGTAACTATTGTTGCTTGTTACTGTACCGTCTCGTACAAGTATCGTGAGAATTACACGTGCGGCTCTCTTGATAAACCACTACTGCTGCTACCAGCGCTTAGTACTGTTGCCATTACCGGGGCTAGCATTCTTACGACGGATACCATCTCTTTACCCCATATCCTAAGCCTCAACTACACCCTAAACCCTAAACCCTAAACGTTAACCATACTCGACCCCAAACCCTAAACCCCGCAACCTCAGCTCAAAAGCCTGAAGCTGAGAATTAAAACACTGATAGAGCCTAGACCTAAGAGTAGCCTAGGAATAAAGAGGGTTTAGGGTTTAGGGTTTAGGGTCCCAAGAGTAACTTAGGAATAAAAAGGGTGCCCTTTCTGGTTCGAAGGGGCTTAAAAGGCATCCTGAACCCTAAAACAGGGAATGAGGGCCTACTCTAGGTCCTAACCTATCCGCGCACCTGCTCGGAGATGACAACCTGCTGACTCCAGACCTCTGAAGCAACTGATCGGAAGAGTGTTTAGGATTTAGTCTTTTGAGTTTAGGGTTTAATGTTTAGGGTCTGGGGGGGTCAGGGTTCAGTGCTTAGCCTTTGATTTTTCGTGGAGTTTAGATGAGCTTAGGGTGATTGCAGCTGAGCTCCTTGTTGGGACTCTTTGAATGGTTCCTTCAAAAGCTCCTTTGAGGGTTCGTCGAGGGATTTCCCGCAAGGGGTGTGGTGGGCCTAGGCTGCGTCCCGAGGTATTCGACTGATCGAAATACAGTGCCACGAAGCTTCTACAGAAAGAAACGCCGCCAGACCGATAAGAAGCAGAATGAGAAGTGGATAATGCGACAACCAACAAAAAGAGAGAAGGGAAGAATCAGGAAAGTAGGGGTAGAAGTAGGGCTTTGGGGTAGATCGCACTATACTGCGCCATAAGGCACCTCAGTACTACCAGGAGTTAATGCTGACAACGAGGACACGGTCTAGCTGGACCCCTGAGAACCGAAACTTTTAGAGTTTCTTATCATGACTTGCTTGTATGAGTCCTTTAGAAAGGTAGGTTTCGGGCGCCCAAATATTCCCGGAACAGTCGCCCCGCGGTCTGTTCACAGTTCTGTACAAGCGTCACGTTTGGCCAGCACTACCCAAGTATCTCTCCGAAAATGGTGTGCAAAATGGATCCCTTAGGTGAGGGAAGCTCCAGTTTGGGTTCTATCTTCGGCATGTGAACCGAATAGTGAGTGTTTCGAAAGCAGAGGCCCTTCTTGTATGTAAACTTTTCACAAATAACAGCCGCAATACTTCTACGAAGGGCAATGCTTTTAGGATCTAGGCTCCTTGGCCTGGTTCAATGTTTAAGAGTTCAGGCATCAAGAACATGCAGGGTCTCTCATCGAGCTCGAACTTCCGATGTAAACCCTAGACCCTAATCCATAAACTACACTAAACTTTAAACCCTAAACCCCAAGCCCTAAACCGTAAACCAAAAGCAGAAAATTGGCATCGAAAACAATGTTGCCATTGCTCAGGGTATGCGATCCACGGTTCTAGACCCTATGATAGACCCTGAACCGAGAAGTGGGTCTCAAGAACTGCTCATGCTGTCCCTTATTACTGCACTTTAATATGCCCCGAAGCCCGCTAATGTAGTGAATACAAACCCTAAAGCCTAAACCCTAAGCCCCAAATCCTAAACTCCTAAACCCCAAATCCTAAGCCCTAAACCCGAAACCCTAAGCTCTAAACCCGAAACCCTAAGCTCTAAACCCGAAACCCTAAGGCCTAAGCCCTGAACCCGAAAGCCTAAACCACGGCCGGAAGGTCCGGGCGGATACAATGGTCGACTTGAGGCTGAAATCGATGGGCACCTGGATCTCTTGGCCATGTGTCTGGGGCTTCGGGCTTCGGGTTCAAGGCTAAGGGCAGTAGGGTTCCGGGTTCAATTCTTAGGGCTTAGGGTTTAGGGTTTGGGGCTGGGTTTAGGGCTTAGGGTTTAGGGTTTAGGTCTTAGGGCTTCGGGTTTAGGGCCTAGCGCGACGGTGCTGAGGGATGAGGGTTGGGGAATTCGGGTTGAGGGCGTTGCCTGGGACCCCAAAACGTTGCTTTCCAGAATGCGTGACATTTCTAGGCTGCCCGTCTAGCTCATACTGTAGGGGCCTTAATAAATAGAATAGGGCTCCTTTAAAGGGTTCTATAAGGGGTTACTATAAGGGATCTATAAGGGTACTATGGGGCCTTAAGAATCAGAGCAGGGTTTGCTCTACTAAGGAACCCCTGCAGTAGTATAGGTAATTATCAAGGGCCCCTATTATAGTACACCAACCTGAGTCGTCCGAGGATTCCAGGATACAGAGCTGAATCCCTCAAAAAAAGGCTAACATCGACCTAGGGAAGAAATGCATTCTATCGTACGTCTGGGAGTCTTCGGATCGGAGCGAGTCTTCTTATTCGGCGTAGACGGGGGCTGCTCGGTCTCCTTTGTCTGCTTCTTCACAGGCTCAGACTGAGTCACAGCTCCAGGTGGATTGGTTGGAACCGCCTCGAAGTAGAGAGGTTTCTCAGGCATCGTCTCGGCCTCATTGTGCTCCATGACGTGGGTCATGGGGATGCTGATGCAGCCCTTCACGAAGTTCGTGTAGAAGAGGTGGGGGGCCTTCATCGGGAATCCGCAGATTTCCTTTGAAAGCCGAAGGCGAATGTCAGTCATCAGGTATCGCACGACTCCGAACGTCGACTTGTCCCCTATCAGGGAGACCCCCATAATTTAAAACGCCGAAGCGCTACATGGGCCTCGGGGTCAATGCCTGAAGGAATCGGCCCAACCCGTCGAAGCCCAAATCAGACCCTAAACCCTAAACCCCTAAGCCCTAAAGCCCCTAAGCCGCGAATTCCCACCGAAAAGGCCGGGGAGTTTCCGAAGACAGGGGGCCCTGAAAAAAAGTACCCCAAATAGTAGGATCCTTCTTAAAGGGCCCCAAAGTACCTAAGGGACCCTAAAGAAAGTACCCTGAATAGTAGGATCCTCATTATAAGCACCCCAAAGTAACTAAGGTACCCCCTTCATTTTCGGAAAACTATACAGAACTTAGAACCCTAGCAAAAGTTATAAATTTCGCTGTTTCTTAGGGGTTATAATAACCCAAAAATTTAAAAGTATTTCTAAGTACCCCTAAGAACCGCCTTGATACTCGTCCACCGGGACTGAGTGACCGGTTGCAGGTTGCGCTGTACCTGCGACCAACCCGAACCAGGAGGATCCCCCAATCAAAGGGGAAAAGGAGGGACCCTTAAGGGGGACCCCTACCCCATAATGGGCTATATAATGGGTATATACTAGCTATATTAAGAGTATATACCTAGGGGTCCTTATTAAGGGTCCTTCCTTTTACCCTTGGACCCCAAAATCCAGGGGCCTTAGTTCTATAAGGGATCTATGGGTTTAAGGTTTAGGGTTTGGGAGGATCCCAAAACTGAGGGGTCCTTATTTGGGGGATCCTTATGATAAGGATCTTACTATTTAGGGTGCTACCTTAGGGTCCCATGTTTTGGGAATTTTGGGGTCCTTATAATAAGGATCCTACTATTTAGGGTACTACATTAGGGTCCTCCTGATTTCGGAAACTGCCAACTAGGGAGGATCGGGTGCATGACTGATCTAGAGGTTTTCATAGCTCTCACCGCGGTTCGCTGTCATACCGTGGAATATACTTGCAAAATGTGCTCAGAGCTGTCTTGCTTGGTGACCACATGGCTGTTTACCGGGGAACCGGAACATGCTGAGCTGATTCTTGTATCCAAGCGTAAAAGGAGGGACCCTTAATAAGGACCCCTAGGTATATACCGCTATTATATACCCATTATATAGCCCATTATCGGGTAGGGGTCCCCATTAAGGGTCTCTCCTTTTCGCCTTTTGAATAAAGCAAACGAGGCTCGACACCTTTCATAACCTACACCCGGCGGCTATATTGGCAATGGCGGAGAACAGAGGTTGGCCATACTAGTAACCAGCAATAATTACCCTAAGGCTCCATAGTAGTTCCTTGTTGGGGCTGATGTTTAGAATCCTATAAGGCAATCCCAAGAAGGAACGGCCTACGGGTGGTAATTACAAGTAGCGATGAAACCCGGTGTTGAACTGCCAGTGAGGACCTCCTTCGAGGTTTAGCCTTAAGACTTTTCGAGGGTTTAGGGTTTCATTTGGGGGGGTTTAGGGGTTTAGGGCTTCAACCCTAAACCCTAAACCCTCAAACCCTAAACCCTAGGGGTTTAGGGTGTAAGTAAGACTGCCAAAGACTTAGGGCAGGAAGCAGGACGAAGTAAGGAATCAGGCAGACAAACTGGGCGACGAGGAGGCGGAAGGGAGGATCAGAAGTGTCAGGTTAACGGCAGCAAAAGAGTTACTACTACTACTACTACTACTACTACTACTACTACTACTACTACTACTACTACTACTACTACCACGACGACTACTACTACTACTACTACTACTACTACTACTACTACTACTAAGCAGTAGCAGCAAAAGACAAAGTAGTACTAGTACTAGTACCAGCACTAATACCAGTGCTAGTACCACTAATAGTACTATGAATAATGGTAGTGGCCGTCGTCGTAGTAGACCCTAAACCCTAAACCCCTAAACCCTAAACCCTAAACCCCTAAACCCCTAAACCCTAAACCCTAAACCCTATACCCTAAACCCTAAACCCTAAACCCTAGCAGCAGCCCGATCGGACTTTTGCTCCGCAGTTGCCCATCGCCTACGGCACCTCGTTGTGAGGGTCCTTTAGAGCATCCGGGGTCCAAGATGATTGGCTCCGGTCCAAGAGTCGGAGGAGGGAGGGTGTAGGGTTTGGGGTTTAGGGGTTTAGGGGTTTAGGGGTTTGGGGTAGGGTTTAGGGGTTTGGGGGTTTAGGGGTGTAGGGTTCAATGGTTAAGGGGTCTAGGGGTTTAGGGGTTTAGGGCTTCGGGTAGGGTTTGGGGTTGAAGGTTGCTTCAGGGGGCTGGCCGAATGACGAATGCTACGCAAAGCAGTCATCTGTAGCACTGCCTCTGCTGGTCGTAGCTTGCCCGTGTTCACGAGAAGTCTAAGAGGTGAGGGAAAAGTTGAACCTCCAAACCCCTAGAAACTAAACCCCTAAACCCTAAACCCCAAACCCCTAAACCCTAAACCCCTAAACCCCTGAACCCCTAAACCCCAAACCCCTAAACCGTTAATTCTTGTCAAAGTCAGGCGCAACGGCTTCAGAGTCGGAGGTGCTGCAAACCCAGATTTGGAAAGCAGGCCTGTCGGGAGAAGAACCTCAATGAGGCTTCAGGGTTTGGAGTTAGGCTTGAGATTTTAGGGGCTTAGGGTTTAAGGGTAGGGTTTTAGGGTTTTGGGCCTAGGGTTCAGGGCTTCGGCTGTTACGAGTACAAGGCTTTTGGGATGAGGGCGACAGGTCACATGGTCAAGGGAGCCTGAGGCGCGCAACCAAGTAGCGGAAGCAGTTCTAATGGCTGGAAATACAAGCAACCGCTGTTCCGATAATTCGTTACGAAATCGAATTCTGACAGTTTACGATCATTATTGTTATTACCATAATTCATTATTAATTAGTAATACTTATCATGACAGTTGACGATCTTTGTTGCTATTATCATGAATACTCCGAGCCTCCGACATGGTTTGAACTTCTGCCACTCCTATACGATTGCCGTCCCACCGGCAATGCCAGGTCTTGCTCCCATAAACGAAGACTAAACCTAAGAGGAACCTAGGAATAGAAAGGGTGCTCTTTTGGGGCTACAGGGGGTCTTAAGAGAACCTAAACACCTAAAAAGGAACTCTGGGTCCTAGAAGAAACACTTTCATCAAGCCCTTGGGTTTACCCAAAGGCCCCATAATAGTTCCTTTTTTTTTTGGTTCATATTTAGAACCCTAGTAAAGTAATCCCAAAGAGGAACTACTATGGGGCCTTAGGGTATTTCCTGAAGGACACCCGACACAGTTCAGGCATTCACAAAGCTGTTGTTGCTGCTCCCTTAATTCCGACGAAGGTTTGAGGGCTTATAGCAGGGTTTATGAAGTTTAGGAGAGCCAAGCGAGGAAACTGCAGGGGCCTGAAAAATAAGACAGTTCTAGAAAGGTTTATAGAACTGTGTCAACAGGCTTATACGGCTTACTATAGGGGCATGAATAATTAGACCGCGTTCTAGGAGTATATCATGTTATAGTTATATGGAGACTACAGGGGTTTAGAGTTTAGGTGCCTGATTATTGTGAGGGGGCGCGGGGGAAGATGGCGGTACGTGTTCATGCTTTTCGGTGGGATGGCTCGACAGCACCTACAGGAACACAGGGTGGTAGGATTTGCTTCCACTACAGGCAGACGGTTCCTGACTTTTTTGGCCCTAAGCCTCAGAGACTTGGCATGCCCATGGGAAAGCGCAGTGTGATGGTGCTGCTGGTTTAACCACTGGCTTCCGCCGCAGCGCCTAGATCGTGATGCTTCTGCAGAGCACTCTTGTCGGAGATGCACCACAGACTGGAGAAGGGCCCAGGATCTCCCTGTCCCTTCTCCGTGCGTCTAAAACTCCCCCATTCTTGGGGTCATCCCTGGCAAACTCTGCAACCGGGGCTTGTTGTGGGCAAAAGTGGAGGGACCTTCCTTTGATGTAGAAAATGCGAAATCTGATGCACCTTCCGAGCTCGCTTCAACCGCTAACCGTGGGTCTAAAAGCAAGGATCACCAAGAATTTCTCAGCTTGGTAGGTTCCAGAATCAATCATGGTGCCAGCAGCAACAAGAACAGCAGCCGTTGTTGTGGCAGTGGTCGATGCAGAAATAACAAGCGTACCATGATTCCCAGTACTAGCAAATGCGCATTGGTACTCGTAGTTTTTGCAGTAGTGGTCGATAGTGGTCGCCTTGGCGATAGCTGTAGCGGTAATACAACTGGCACCAAACAGCAAGTCAGCAAATCCAGGCATACTAACAAATGTGATCTATATACTCATGTTCTGGAGTAGGAATGCTCGTACTAGCTGCAGCCTGTAGACCAGCACATAGCAACAGTGGCAGCACGATACATACTGGCAGAACTTGTAATTTAGTGCTAGTAACACCAGTCATACCTAAAAGCACCAGTCGTCACTAATGGTGACTCATGGTAATGCCAGTAGCACTTCGTATACCAAGAATGCCTCCAACGTAGTAAGTTGTAGCATTAACTGTTGTGCTAGCAGCAGCAGCAGCAGCAGCTGCGACCTAGAAGGTGATACTGCAAAAGTCAACACACTGATTGCACTAATCACCATGACCGTGGCATGCCCAAATCTCCATGGTTGAACTAGTGGCGAGCTGCTCTACGTGACACTGATTTTGACGACGAGCTCTTTTTGCGGGGCTATTTCCTCTGAGATATCGGGCTTTGATGTGTCATTATCAATACTATTACTGGTATTACTACTTATGATTGTTGTTTATTATGTTTGTTATTATTGTGACCATCTCTTTTCTTGAGCTTGAAAGAATTTTAGTGGCTTAAGTAAGCTAAACGGCGTGAGCTGCTTCGACGTTGCAGGCATGCCCTGTTTTAATTTGCAGGAGCCGCAACTGCGAAGTCAGACCATCGTCACCTGGGTTCGAGAGGGGGTTTGGACTTTAGGGTTTTGGGGTTTTGGGATTTGGGGTTGTGGGTTTGGGGTTTAGGGTCTGGGTTGAGGGTTTAGGGGTTTTGGGCTGAGTGTTTAGCGCTCAGGGTTTGAGGCTTAGTGCTTCTTGGCGGCAGGTTTAGCTTAGGGCGGAAGGTTCTGTATCGCTGGACTCGTGTTTGAAGTCTCTAAACCCTCAGCGGTCCTGAACCCTAAATGAACCCTAAACCCCAAATGACACTGAGCCCTAAACCCTAAATGAACCCTAAACCCCACATGACACTGAACCCCAAACCCTAAACCCTAAGTGAACCCTAAACCCCAAACCGTGGCTCGCCGCGCGCATGTCTTTCAGAGTGTTTCCTGAACCGGTGTTTCGATCATGTGGCTCCAAACTCCTGATTAGGCTTAGGGTTTAGGGTTTTGGTGAAGATCGCGAAAACGGGGGCCGATGTAATGTTAGCGATTATGCTGTAACCCCAAGGGTCCAACGGACCCAATAATTGGGCACTCAGTTTTAGGATAGTAGTTACGTGGGTTAGGATTTTGGAGAGTATATGATTATTAGGTACTTGGACGCTTGGGGTAATAGGGTTTGCGGGTGATTGTACTATACTGTATACTTGTAAAAAGAATCCGAAGGATCTGAAAGATCTTGGAAAAAGTCAGTTGAATTTAGAGAGTGGCGACGTGGCATGCCCAGCAAGGGATGCTTGCTTACAGTGCACCTTTCTACTCAGTTGTCTTTCACCTCTTTGATTTAAGTGAGAGTACCACCAGCCTCCTAATATGAACATTACCGAAGGGCAACAGAATTGGGATGATGCCAGGGGGAGAACTAGCAGTCTCGCAGAGCACCCGTAGCCACCGTATCAACATGCTCCCACTGCAAAAGGACTCAGCAAACAAACGAGAGACAAATTATGATCTTTCCTAGTAGAGACCCATTTTAGGTACTTAGGCCTTAAAGTACCTAATTACAGAGGGACCGTCTTAACGCCTATGTATCTACCATATGGGCACATGGAGTCTTGGGGAAGGGGGTTGGTTTCAACAGTTTATGTTTAGGTGCGTCTTCGGATCCTAGTGGGGCCCGAAGTTCGAGGATCCAAGCGGCCGCTCGTCCAGAGACATCAGCCGCAAGCGGCAAATGATCATCGTGCCGTCTGGAGTGGGTGTTGGACTTCTATGACTTACGAGTTTCTGAGGTCGAGGGCTTGTAGGGTTGATGATGTTGGCCTTGTTTTGTGCCTTGGGGTTTGCTTTTGGATGGCTTTGGGTGAAGACGCGGTATCTATGGCGCAGACCTTGCCTGTAGAGCTCAATTTTCTAGGGTTCAAGGCTCATCCACGGAGCGCAAAAGCCCTAAACTCTTCCACTCTAAACCAAACCCAATATAACCTCCTCTATGTTGGGCTTAGCGTTGAGGGTCCTTGCGAAGACCATGCGTCCAAGGAAGTGGGCCCAATCCCCACATCTTACACAGCTCTTTCGGCCTTAACTCATAAGCCCACCATCTGTGAAGCTCAAGTGCGGGTGGCTATTATCCTTAAGGAAGTTGAGTCAAGCACGTTTGTATTGGGCCTTGCGGCTTATGTCATTGCCTGAGGCTTGTGGGCTCGGGGATATTATACAGGGAGTCTCTTCTCGCCATCGCAATGCCCCTCAAGCGCGACTGCGATTCTGTGCCGAAGTATGCTGATGTTATCTCAGCAGCCTCGGGGCATTGGCAGAACGAGGGGTGACATACAACATAACAATCAGGAGCCAACAATCTAGGAGCTCAACAATCGGTTACTAGAAGGTATGTATGAGCTGCTGCAAGGTACTTCCTATCACTAGCTCACGCTCTCTCTCCCTTTCTCTCCCTCTCTCTCTCTCTGTGTCTCTCTCTCGCTCTCTCGCTCGCTCGCTCTCTCTCTCTCTCTCTTTCTCTCTCTTTCTCTCTCTTTCTCTCTCTTTCTCTCTCTTTCTCTCTCTCTTTCTCTCTCTTTCTCTCTCTTTCTCTCTCTTTCTCTCTCTTTCTCTCTCTTTCTCTCTCTTTCTCTCTCTTTCTCTCTCTTTCTCTCTCTTTCTCTCTCTTTCTCTCTCTCTCTCTCTCTCTCTCTCCGTCTCCGTCTCCGTCTCCGTCTCTTGAACCTCTTTTCTATCCATCCAACCCCTACCTCCCTCTCAACATTGTTGGTGGACCGAAAGCCCAAGCCCCATCCCCGAAGCTAATGGCGTCCTTCCAACCCCCCTCTACAATCCAAGAGTAAAAGGAGGGACCCTTAATAAGGACCCCTAGGTATATACCCTTAATATAGCTATTATATACCCATTATATAGCCCATTATACGGTAGGGGTCCCCATTAAGGGTCCCTCCTTTTCCCCTTTGATACAAGGGACTCAAATGTGCCGGGTACGAGCCTTTCAGCTTGAGCTGGAGCGGCGTAAGCAGATCCTGCCGTGGCTTCTGGTTTACCTGTTAACCCAAAAACCTCACCTTTATGGGGCTCCTTATGAAGCTTCTGTATACAATTCCTGAAAAGGTAGGTGTTTTAGGCCACGAGTACGGGCAGGGTTTTGGCCCAGGCGTGCCGGGCGTGAAAGGGTGGGACGGATCCATAAACTACAAACTCTCGAGATCCTGTGCCCCAAAGGAACCTAACTTGAAACGTCAGCTCAAAACTGCAAGCAAAGCTACATGCCAACCAGTAGTCTACGGTGGCATACCACATGAATCTGTATTTGTTATATGCAGTAACTGGTCTATGTATGTATGAATCTACCCATCTATCTATCTGTCTATGATCTATCTGTATCAGTATATACATATATATGCACACACACACACACGTCTGTACATATATGCAAATAGATGCTGTATGCGTCCATATTGTATGTGTGCCTGCACAGTGGCTCTGTGAAGGATGGCAAGCAGAAGAAGAATAATAAGATGAAGAACAAGACCGTGTTAGTCACGATGGCCCAGATGGCTGTGCAGCATAAGGTTCGAGTTCCGCGGCGAATGAAAGGCGACAGTCAAATGGGCCGATAAACGGGGTGAAGCATCTACACGAAGAACCCCCTGGTAGAAATTGAGAGCGGGTAACAAGTTCTCGCCGCGGACCAAGACACGTATATATGCATGGGTATGTATGTGGGAAAAGGCACATACATGCATATTTGCAGACGTACCTACTTACAGACATGCATGCACGTGTGTATGTATGTATGCATGTCTGTGAGTATGTATGTACATGTGTGTGTATGTGTATATGTCTGTGAGTGTATGAATGTATTTATGAAGGTATGTATGTATGTAACTAAGCGTGTGTGTATGTGTATGTGTATGTGTATGTGTATGTGTGTATATATATATATATATATATTTGTATGTGTGTGTGTATGTATGCATGCATGTATGCTCTCCGGTACCGGGCCGCCAGCGCCCTCCCCCCCCCCCCCCCCCCCCCCCCCGATGATATCACCCCCTACCCCCCCGCTGCCCTGCTCCTGCGCACCCACCCGCCCTGCTGCGCGGATCGGGAGTGTCGCACTATGCCCTGCCGTGTGCGGAAAGCGGCAATCGGTGCAGTGGTTTCCAGCATCTGACATGAATTGCAATGCTGAATTATGAGGGTGTTATGGCGATGGTGATGGTGGCAGATATTCTTTTGAAGGTATTAATGATGAAGATGACGACGACAAGGATGATGTTGAGCATGGTCTGATTGTCGACTCATGTCCCGGTCTACAGCAGCACAACATCATGAGCAGTATCACCGGTGCCACAGCAAGAGGGAAGACAAGGAGTAACACATAAGAACGTCGCGGCAAAAAGAGTACCACCACAGGCCCCACACCACAGGGTGGAGGCGGGGGGGAAGGGGGGAGGATACCACGGGGTGCGGGGAGGGGGAGGGGTGTGGCAGCCCCGCATCATGTATGTAGGTATGTATGTAAGAAGGGGTGTGTGTGAACTGTTTGTTTGTTTTGTGTGTGTATACATATCTGTATCTGTGTCTGCAAAGGTATAGGGGCATGTATGTGTATATGTGTGCAAACATATATGCACATATTATATATATATATATATATGTATATATATATATATATATATATGTATATATATATATATATGTATATATATATATATATATATATGAGCCATTTTGATATACGAATATGTGTTGTGCAATTCGTAATGCGTATACATGTATATAAGTTAGCGTAGTCAGGGGTGGTCTTTGAACGCTAGATGTGCAGGGCTCGGCCCGAAACTCCCTCTTTGTCTCTCTCTGTGGAGTCGATGCCGAGCAGACCTGATTGATGCTGTTCTTGTGGCTTAGGGCTTGCTAAGTTGTTTAGTGTGTGTGTGTGTGTGTGTGTGTGTGTGTGTGTGTGTCCGTTCATGCGCTTGTCTTTGCCACCCAAAAGCGCTTTATGATGCACCTGTTTGAGAGATCGTGTCCTCGTTGTTCTCAACCGCTCTGCTCGATTGGCAGGGCGGAGCCCTCTGCTCTGCTGACTACTTGCTCCTGACTTCGATGCCAATACTTGGACCGGAAGAGGCTTGCGCCGCAGGGGGCTGCAGTGACTAATACATATTACATATATACATACACACATCATGTTTATAATTACTGTATGCGAATGAAAATGTGTATGTACTAGGCCTGTCTCATACATCCAAAGATATGTTCATATGAGCCCGCGCGTGTACACGTGTGTGTGCCCACATGAAATCAGAGAAACAGTCCGGTGACAGGTTCTCCAGAATCGGGAGCTGCAATTTCTCATCTATCTCCTGCCAGCCGACGTGCTTCCGGTTTCGGGTTTAGGGTTTAAGGGTTTAGAGTTTAAGGCCCCTGGGCCCTGGACCACATGGACGTAGAAAAAAGGAGGACCTTAGCCCAAACGCCACTTTGTAGCAGCTACCAGAAACGCTAGGAACAGTAATTACTTCGCATTTTCCGCATCAGAAACGGCATCTTGTGTTCGAAACCCAGAATGCCAAAATGCCAGAACACAAAAAAGGAGGAACCACGTGTGCGAGGCGAACGTTCTTAAATGCCAGTTAGTTGGGGCTAGCCATTTCCACCCCTAGGATTACGTTGTTGCGTGCGACTGGACGGTTTTTAGGGAACGATGGCAGCGCTGTGATGCTTCCTGGCACAGCAGCCGGGCCGCATCAGGCCTTGCCACAATAAGACAATAAGACCATCAAGAAGGAGCAGCAGTGCAGATAAGGAAGAAGAGCGGTGACAACAGCAGCATCAACGGCCACAGCAGCAACAGCAAAACGACAACAACGACCTCTCAAGTGACAAGCGCTGCAGCAGCAGCTGCTCCTGCAACAACTTTCACCAACTGCTGCTACAAATGCTACTGGTCAGTTGCTACTGCACTGCTAGTGCTGTGGGGCTGCTATTGCCAACACTGCTACTGGAACTATTGATTTTGGTGATAGTGATGGCCCACCACTACTGCTACGACGACGACGTTTCTGCTCCTGCTGCCACTGTCTGACGCCACGGCTACAAATACTACTGCTGCTGCTGCTGCTACTACTACTGCTACTACTACTACTGCTACTACTGCTACTACTGCTACTACTGCTACTGCGACTGCTACTGCTACTGCTACTGCTGCTGCTGCTGCTGCTGCTGCTACTGCTACTGCTACTACTACTGCTACTGCTACCACCACTGCTACTGCTACTGCTACTGCCACTGCCACTGCCACTGCCACTGCCACTGCCACTGCCACTGCCACTGCCACTGCCACTGCCACTGCCACTTCCACTGCCACTGCCACTGCCACTGCCACTGCCACTGCCACTGCCACTGCCACTGCCACTGCCACTGCCACTGCCACTGCCACTGCCACTACTACTACTACTACTACTACTACTACTACTACTACTACTACTACTACTACTGCCATGACTATGACTATGACTATGATTACGACTATGACTACCACTCATCTACGACGACCACGACTACGACGGCGGTGGAGATGTCGACGACTACGACTAAGCCTACGACTACGAGGATGTCGACGACGACGAAGACTCAGACGACTACGACGGCTCCTACAACAACGGACAAACGACTAGTAGCAACAAGAATAAGAATGATGGTAGGTGCAAAAACAATTGCGAACAACTTGCTCTGCCGTCCGGCAAGTCCTTGCTGGTAAGCTTAAGATGCACGCTCTTCGTATCAACGTCCTTTTTCCTTGGCTTCAAGCAGTTCAGGGTGCTGGCTCAAAAAAGCGCTACACCTTAAACCCTAAAACCTAAAACCATCAACCCTGAAACCCTAAAACCCTAAACCCTAAAACCATAAAACCCAAAACCCTAAACCCCAAAACTCTAAACCGCCCTACAATGGAAGGAAACCATCGGATTTCAGACGGGTGTCGGCGTAGGTTATGCAGCAACCTTATTAATTAGGGCTTACAGGGCCTGTGGTCGAGAGAAGGCCATGAACCTGTATATCTCTTTGGGCTCCATCCGTCCACTTGAGCCTCTCAAGTAGTTGAGTGGAACAAGGCAACCAACCAAAAACTTTCGAGAAGCTTGGTGCTCAGACCCTAATCCCTAAACCCTGCACCCCAGACCCTTCACCCTAGAACCTAAACTCGAAACCCAAGCCCAAACCCTAAACCCCACCCTTCACCCTAAACCCTTGACCTTCGAAATGAAACCTTCATGCCTTAAAGCTACGGTCGCTCTTCTAGAGGCTTGGGGCTTCCAACTTTCGAGTTTCAGGGCGTCGAACTCAAGAGTTGCAAGTCTGGGATGCCCAGTAATGGCCCAATAACCAAGGAACAAAAAGGGCTCCCTTTTTGGTATTGGGTACCTTTAATGTGGGTGTCGGTTTAGGAATATAGGCTCCTTTAATGCGTCGGCTCGGGGGCTAATTCCGAATCTGACAAAAAAATTGGGGTGAACTAATTAATGCGTTTTTTTTTGGCTGGGGTGATTTTTTGGTGGCGGGGCTGTGCTATTTGCTGATGGTCACTCTTAAGGCAGCCACGACCTGAACCCCCACCCAAACCCCCACCCAACCCTAAAACCCTGGCCCTGAAGCCCGAAAATCTCTTGCAGAATTGTTTCGCTTATTGGGGCGTCAGGAATGAAAATCTGTACTACTACCGTACTACTACTGTACTACTATTCTACTATACCTTGATTATTGGGGGGGGGGCTGCTAGGGTGAACCGCCGAATCGGGGATTGGACCCTAGCTCAAAAGAGGCCTCTCCAGTACTAAAGTTTGTATAAACAATTAAGTTTTGGGTCGAATCTGGACCGACCCCCCTTTGGAAGGGTTTAAGGCTTAGGGTTCAGGGTTTGTTATAGGGTTTAGGAGTGTAGGATTCTTTAGGGTTTAGGGTTCGGGGTTTAGGGTTTCAGGCGCTGGCTTTATGCTTTGCTTATTGGGGGGAATGTACTCACTGGCTTTATGCTTTGCTTATTGGTACTATTACTGTATTATTACTGTATTACTACTGTACTACTGTACTGCTGTGGTACTACTACTGTACTACTAGTGTACTACTATTGTACTACTACTGTACGATTACTGTACTACTATTGTACTACTGTACTGTTACCGTACTACTACTGTACTACTATTGTACTACCACTGTACTATTGTTGTATTACTATTGTACTACTGCACTATTATTGTACTACTACTGTACTACTACTGTACTATTATTGTACTACGGTACTATAATCGTACTACTACTGTACTACTACTGTACTACTATTGTGCTACTATTGTACTACTGTACTATTATTGTACTACTGCTGTACTACTATTGTACTACCACTGTACTACTGTTGTATTACTATTGTACTACTGCACTATTATTATACTATACTACTACTGTACTACTATTCTACTATACCTTGATTATTGGGGGGGGCTGCTAGGGTGAACCGCCGAATCGGGGATTGGACCCTAGCTCAAAAGAGGCCTCTCCAGTACTAAAGTTTGTATAAAAAATTAAGTTTTGGGTCGAATCTGGACCGACCCCCCTTTGGAAGGGTTTAGGGCTTAGGGTTCAGGGTTTGTTATAGGGTTTAGGAGTGTAGGATTCTTTAGGGTTTAGGGTTCGGGGTTTAGGGTTTCAGGCGCTGGCTTTATGCTTTGCTTATTGGGGGAATGTACTCACTGGCTTTATGCTTTGCTTATTGGTACTATTTCTGTACTATTACTGTATTACTACTGTACTACTGTACTACTGTGGTACTACTACTGTACTACTAGTGTACTACTGTACTACTATTGTACTACTACTGTACGATTACTGTACTACTATTGTACTACTGTACTGTTATCGTACTACTACTGTACTACTATTGTACTACCACTGTACTACTGTTGTATTACTATTGTACTACTGCACTATTATTGTACTACTACTGTACTACTACTGTACTATTATTGTACTACGGTACTATGATCGTACTACTACTGTACTACTACTGTACTACTATTGTGCTACTATTGTACTACTGTACTATTATTGTACTACTTCTGTACTACTATTGTACTACCACTGTACTACTGTTGTATTACTATTGTACTACTGCACTATTATTATACTACTACTGTACTACTACTGTACTACTATTCTACTATACCTTGATTATTGGGGGGGGCTGCTAGGGTGAACCGCCGAATCGGGGATTGGACCCTAGCTCAAAAGAGGCCTCTCCAGTACTAAAGTTTGTATAAAAAATTAAGTTTTGGGTCGAATCTGGACCGACCCCCCTTTGGAAGGGTTTAGGGCTTAGGGTTTAGGGTTTGTTATAGGGTCTAGGAGTTTAGGATTCGTTAGGGTTTAGGGTTCAGGGTTCAGGGTTTCAGGCGCTGGCCCAGACCCCCCCGACCCCCGACCGCGCAGTCGCGCAGAACCGCAGACCCTGCACCCAAGCCAGCCCCCAAACCCCGGCACCTCCCAATTCCCTGCCAGGGGCTACCGGTTCCATATTAAATAGGATTTTTTTTTTTGGTCGGGGGGGGGGGTACCCCACTATTAAACCGACACCCACATTATAAGGAACCTAGGACTACAAAAAGGGAACAAGGGTAGTGCTGGGCATCCTAGAAGTTTAGGATAGCTAAGGCCTTACATCGAGGTCAGAACAATGAAATGCACGATGCGCTGCCTTAGAGTCCCCACACCTCTTACTTAACTGATATAGGAGCCTTAATAATCGGAATAGGGTTTGGGGCCCATTATGCTATAATTATAATAAGGAAACCCCACAATAGCATTGGTAATTATTCAAACATTTAAGCCCCTGCATTAGTAGATGACCAACCTAATTCCAAACTCTATGGCTCTGAATCCCGCTTCGTCGCAAGGACTGAAAATATGAGATTCGGGGTGTCACCGGCTGGAGTTTTCCTTGGGGCCCCATAGTAGTTCCTCTTACTACTACGGGGCCTTAGGGTAGGGAGTAGGTGGGGTTTATGACCGAGACGCTTGAGCACGAAGCTCACTTGGTGAGCCATCTCATACTCTGTCCTCAGCAAGTGAGGCCAGTGAAGCCTGCAACCCTCTAAGAAGCACCCCTTGAATAAGGAATAGTCCGTGATTACATGCCAAGTCTTGTGAGGATCTACTGTAATGATGTTGGGACTATTCCTGGATTGGCTGGATTGGAGACCATCTTAGCCCAAATCGCAACCCCATAAACCCTAAACCCCTAAGCCCCCAAGCCAAAAAGCAAAAGCAAGCCTGGAGACACGCCTGCAGTTTAGCTGAAGTGTCTTGTGTCGTCGGGTGTCCGGTATGACTGTGGAGTTTCTTTACTGCTTCTTCATATTTGCTGGGGAGAGTCCTGGGGGAGCTCTCTTCTCTCCAAAATTCACGGTCTAGGCTTCGGTTCACTGGCAGCCGAAGGGCGCGACGGTGGCGCTGTGCATCTGCTTGATCCTGTTCACCTCCTCAACCGTTAAGCCTGATGCCGTGGACTTCGAGTTTTCTTGGGGGGGAACATCGGAAGCAAGTCTGGTTTCAGACCCTTCATGGCCACTGCTTCCCCTTTGAAACCATACACCAGAAGCGTCACAACTACAAATTCTGACGCTGAAGGAGCCAAACCCTGAACCCTAGACACAAGTTTATTGTCCCAAGCCCTTCCTAAACCCTAAACCCCTAAACCCTGCCCTAACCCCTAAACTCCAAAGCCGTATAAACCCTAATCCCTAAACCCCTAAACCCTATTCGAACACTTTAAAAACCCTATGCACAAAAGCGGTGCAAAGCCGTCATCACCCTCTAAAGCCCGGCCAAGACTGAGTATACCTTCCCCTGCCTGGAATACAACAAACCCTATAGATACGTAGGCCTTAAAGTAGTCCCTTTCTTTATAGGCACTTTCAGGCCTAAGTACCTACTATATGGGTACATGAAGCCTTTTGGGAAAAAGTGTACCAGGCGCGCACTCCACGCGTGGGGCCTGGACTGTCAACCACCCTAAACCCTAAACCCCTAAACCCCCAAACTCGAAATCCTAAAACCCTAAACCCTACCCAGACCCGCCCCCAAGGGCCCTTTAATCAAGTCCTTATGGCCCTAAATAGTGGGAATTTGGGGTATATTAGAGGGTACTTGGGGGGTCTAGGTGAACCCTAAACCCTAAATCCTAAACCCCTAAACCCGTACAGTAGAAGCCAGAAAGTTGGAATATCATTATCGTAACCCTTTTAAAGTAAATTATAGGGTATCCTACCATGACACCATATTCCAACTTTCTGGAGTTCCCTTTAAACCCAAAACTCCTAAACCCCTGAACCTCTTAACCTAAACCCTAAACAGTCACCAGGCCGTAGCTCCTGAGGATGCACCAAAAAGCGCCCCCAAAAAGCACCGAAGCAAAATTGATGATAGGGATATCCCCATATGGGAGTTTCCGAAAATAAGGGGTACCCCAGTTTGGGGTCCATATAATAAGAGTCCTACTAGGGTACTAGATTAGGGTCCCCTATTTTCGGAAGCACCCATATAAACCCCCTTATTATGAAGCCCATTAAGGTGAGACATCCCTAAAAAATACTTATGCTTACGTCCTTTGGGAGGGTCCCTAATCACACCAGACCGTCGCAAAACCTACGCAAGACAGCCAATGGCGGCGGCTGTGGGTTTAGGGCTCATACTCTAGGGGCCTTAATAGTTAGAATAGGGCTCCTTTTAAGGGATCTATAAGGGTTACTATAAGGGATCTATAAGGGTACCATGATATAGGGACCTTAATGAGTAGAGTAGGGTTTTGGGGCCCATATACTGTCATTAAGGCCCCTGTATTACACTTGGTACAAAGGGAAGTTGATCCGGCTGAAACTGGTTCATTCTCTCTTCACCAAAGTTGGAGCTCGTAAAGGATGTCAATCACCGGGCCCAGTGCCAGTTCGCAGATGACCCTAAGCAGGAAAGCCCTAAAACCCTAAACCCTAAACCCTGAACCCGAAATTCTAAACCCGAAACGGTAAACTCTCAACATCTCTAAGCCTCAACTCTAAACTCTAAGCCCTCCGGTTGATGATATAAATCCTGCATGACCCATTGTAGGGAAAATACCATAATTCCCATAGTTTACGGTCCTTAAGGTAATGCAGGATTTAAATCATCAGCCCTAAACCCGAAACCCTCAAACCCGATAGATCCCTCAAAGGAACGCCTTAAAAGTAGCCTTATAGATCCCTTTAAAGGAACCCTGGGATTTATATCATCAACCGTAGGGACCCGGGTCTTCTCTTTAACTCGAACCCACCAGCCTGTGATTTCTGCCGCTGCTTTGGCAGTAAGCTTCTTTTCCTATCCGATCTCGTCTTTTTAAAGGGGTCTTTACCGACGCTGGTATCGGATCGGGTTTAGAGCTTCGGACTTTGGGGGTGTTGGGATTTTTGAGCCCTGGGGCATTTCAGCACTGTCCAGGTTTTTGCAGTGAGCTCGTCGGCTCAGGCCTTTTGTTTAAGGGGTTTCACTAGGTTGCCCCTCAAAAGCCTCTGAAAAACATTCGTAAAAAGTCTCCTCCTAAGCCCAGAAAGGGAAAACATGAAATGTCCCAAATTCAAAGGCCTACCTTGTTTGGGATGGCTCAAGTTCAAGCTTTTCCAGGGATTGCAGATGCGGAGCGTTCGGTCGGAGTTCGGGAAAAAAATCTGGCAAAGCACCGAATGGGTGGTTGTCAAAATTAGGGTCCCTTTTGTGGTATCCTAAATAATAGGTGCCGTATTGTATTAGGGACCCAAAAAAAGACCATAATTTTGACAACCACCCAAATGCCCTAATGTGCGCTCCATTCCAAGCGATCTGCCCAGAGACTCCAATATCCCTTAATTAAGGGGATCCCCAATATGATTTAAGGAGTATTCCCTAATTGAGGGGAATTGGAGTCTCTGGGTGTGTCTGCCACAGAGCTGCAGGATTTGGGTCGGTGCCACAGGGATCAATGCAGTTGGAATAGGGGTTTGGGAACTATTATAGTATGACTATGTATGATTTTACACGGGCTATATAATTGGGACCTCGTTAATTTACAAAGCAGGCCACTGGTTATGCGTGTCAAGACGAGAATGCTCATGGATTCACCGATTAATCGCCCTTACTGGTGACTCAGCTTGTGGCTAAATGTTTTCAGGTGCTCTAACCTCAATTTGACAGCTGCAGCTGATATGCTGGCCATGACATGGTCATGAACACTCGCGCTATGTACTACTAATACTGCTGCTCTGGCCTTTGACTGTCTGCATCTTGATATTCAAAGTACCCTAGCATTATCATTGCCCATCAGCAGGCATGGATCAAAGGACACTTTTACGGATATCATTCGCATGGTATCTACATTCCCATTCAGTAGAACTGAACCTCGTTATCAACGGCGGCATTATCATCAGCATCATCCTCTGAGTCTTCATGAGCACCAACATTGCGGTCGCAAAGCAGAAGCTGCGGCATGAGCAGCAATAGTGGTCGTCGTCGGTAGTAGTAGTAATAGTAGTAGTAGTAGTAGTAGTAGTAGTAGTAGTAGTAGTAGTAGTAGTAGTAGTAGTAGTAGTAGTAGTAGTAGTAGTCGTAGTCGTAGTCGTAGTAGTAGTAGTAGTAGTAGTAGTAGTAGTAGTAGTATCATGCAGCATTTGTCTTGCGACAGTGCCGTCCTCGAGCTTTCGCAGCACGTTCCTAACGAACTTCATCTGCTCCTGCCAGCATCACCATTCTTAAGCTTGCTGTCAGAAAGCCCAATACTGACCCGCAAGCCTGAACCTGTTCGCAACCACGACTTCTGCAAAAGAAGGGATTAGTCAACAACACTAACAACAACTGAATACGCTGCTCAGTACGAGGCGGACCATGAGAGCTGTCCCGGTACTGTCCAAAACCTTCTAGGACCATCAAAAGCGTGGCTGTTGGGACTTTGGTTCATGATGTGAGCGCCCTCGCCTCACATTCGGGCACCCTGAAAGGAGAAAATCAAGGCGTGCAGAAACTAGATCATACAGCAGGGATGCAGGACCCTCCCGGCACTACAACACACCATCCCCTAAGTGGCAAGTAGACGCGCTCACGTCCATAATTCTGAAACGCTGATGCCCTCAACGCCGACGCCTTCTCTTAGCAAACATTATGGTAACTCTCATCGTATCCCTTATAGCAACCCTTGTAGATCCTTCATTGTCCTCAATGATAGTAACTCTTTATAGTAACTCTTTAAAGGTAACCCTTGTAGGAACCATAAAACGGGGAGCCCTGACACCCCCAAAATCCTCGAATAGAAGCCGAACCAACGGATTGAGCACCTGTGCCTCCTGCCCCGTTTAGGGCTGAGGGTTTAAGGTTTGGGGTTTAGGGTTGAGGGTTTAGGGTTGAAGGTTTAGGGTTTACGGTTGAGGGTTTAGGGTCCCTGAACTAAACCCAAGCATCATCAAGAAGCCCCAGACAGGTCCCAAAAGCCCACTGCTCCCGAAGGCTTAGTAACCCAACTCTGCCCTATTCTTACCTTTGGTTAGTAGGGAATGGAGGAATGAGGTACAATTATAACTACTATTACTGTCATTCTTCCATTCCCTACTAACCAAAGGCAAGTATTGAAGCCTGAAGTTCTCAAACCCTGCGACTCGGTAGCCACAAGCGCTACAAAACTAGCTCTAAAAAGCCCTCCTTTGGGAACATTCGCCCATTCACCGCACGATCTGCCTCGTGAGATGGAAAAAGCGCTGGAGTGCCTGCTAGAGCTCCAGTTACATTTGCATACTGAAGCTTCTCACCGAGATAATCTTCAGCCTCCTTCCACACCGATAGATGGAAACCACAGAAGACGAGGCGGTCAATGGTTGCCACTAAAGACTCAGTACCGGGCTTGATGGGGATGCCCGGTGCCACAAACGCCAATGTGATCATTTTCTTGGTTAGCAGTCCAAGCATTCCAAGCTCTTTGGACTTTTCCTCCGCTCTGCCAAGCACCAGGATGTACGATAAGCTGGTCGTAGCAGCATGGCCTGACACGCCGCTGCTCAGGCCATGCAGAGAGCGGACAACGCCAATGCCTTGCACATGGACTGTCGGCTCAAAAGACATCCTGAGGCTTACTACAATGAGACTGTAGTCCACATAGAACTTGGGTGGCACTCCTGCGTTCTTGGCCTCCTCTTTTGTCTTCAAAGTGCCATTGTTGTTGAAGATCGCTTCCAAGTTGCTAGCAACGTCTGCCAGTGACCACCCAGCTAGCCAAAGCATTATGACTCCAATGCTCTGCGCCAGCATTGGATTCAACTGTCGGGGTTTGGTTTTAAACGTTTTAAGGTGAAGATAAGATATAGCAGGGCGTATCGGGCTTGTAATATGGCTGTGGGTTTGGAAAGAAGTCTTAAAGAGCCATCACGCAGAGCCCCAGAAACACCGTGAATCCTGCAAGCCCGCCAAAAGCCTTGAGCCCCATAAGGCCCGAAAGCCATCAAGGAAAAAATTTTGGAAACCCTAAAGCCCCAAACCCAAAGCCCTGCACCGCAACCTATACTAAACCACCTCGAAATCCTAGCAAGACCCTAAGCCCCTGACAAAAAAAAAACTCTGAAACCTCGATAAGATCCGTCACACTGTATTCTGCACCATAGCGCTGTGTATTAAACCCTTTCATGAAGACTAGCAACCACTGGCCTTCTCCTTGTCGAGGATCTCAGGCTTTTTCTTCGCCTCCTGTTCGAGAACCTGCGCTGTTTCGGTGGAACATCGACGTTTAGGGTTTACTAGGATGCCCAGTAACCTAGGAATAAAGGGCTCCCAGTGGGCTGACTTTTTGGTATTGGGTACCTTTGTAAGGAACCGAGGACTACAAAAAGGGAATAAGGGTAGCACTGGGCATCCTAGTTTAGGGTTTCGGCGGAACAGGGTGTCACGGTTTAGGGTCGAGGGTTCTAGGTGTTAGAAGTTCAGGCTTTAAGGCGTTGGGGTGTGGGGTTGTTTCGGTGCAGGGCAGGTGGTTCTTGTTCAGGGCGTCCTTTTCAAATCGGATCTTGGGTTAGGTTCTGATAGCAAACTCCTGCGCTTAACGCAACCTGGCACAGGAGCTACAACAGCGAGTGCCTACCGGGCTGTGCTGCACAATCCATCAACAGCTGCCGTGGCAGCAGGGTCCATAAATGATCGCCCTGTCGTAGGACGGGCACACTACACCCTCCGATGAGGGAGGGCGGGGAGAGGTTTTGAACTCGCTCATCCATGTGCCACAGGCACCTGCAACGGCACCAGTCGGAGCTAGAGTTGGACCTTGAGTTTAAGTGTGCAAGTGTTCCAGCCATGCACATGTGCCAGCACTATGTTAGCAACAGTTTAAAGCCGGTTCGTGCGATTGGCGGTTGGGGCTGAGTTCAGGCGTAAAGCCCATCCCCACAGCCATGATGTAGGTTTGAAAGAACGCGACCGGATCTGCGAGTGTGTGTGTGTATGTGTGTATATAATATATATATATATATATATATATATATATATCTGCGTGTGCGTGTGTGCGTGTGAATACATCCTTTTGTAAGACTTTGCTTCAACTCAACCCTGCAACCCCAAAACCTGAAGTCGAAGCACTACACCCCAAAACCTCAAACCACAAACCCAACCTCGATTGCTGGCTAAATGGCAAAAGTCATACTTGCAATTCTTGCTTAGAGCTAGGCTATGATATACGTAGCCCCCATTCCTAGTGGAATCGTTAAGCCTACATTGCTCCCGAATGCATCCCTGAACCCTACAAGCCCCAACCATCCCTAACCCCAAACCCTAGACCCAAAGACTCCAATATCCCCTATTTAAGGAATATACCTTACATCTAAAAATACTAGGGATCCTGCTCTAACTATGATTTAAGGTCTGTTCCCTTTTAGGGATCCGCCCCAGAAGCCTCACCCTCGGCGTCGATCCGATAGCTGAGGGTGATGTCGTCCTCACCAGCACATACTGTTCCGATTTGTAGGGCTCGGTTACTGCTACTAGGGCCACTAGGGTGCTGCTAATGCGACAACGAAAACGACGAGGAGCACGAGGATCACTACCATTACTGATGCTCCTCCTCCGCCTCCGACTGCTGCTGCTGCTACTACTACTACTACCACCACTACCACTACCACTCTACCACTCTACCACTCTACCACTCTACCACTCTACCACTCTACCACTCTACCACTCTACCACTCTACCATTCTACCACTTTACCACTACCGCTACGGCTACGGCTACGCCTACTGCTACTGCTACTGCTGTTACTACTGCTGTTACTACTACTGTTACTACTACTGTGACTACTACTACTACTACTACTACTACTACTACTACTACTACTACTACTACTACTACTACTACTACTAATACTAATACTAATACTAATACTAATACTAATACTAATACTAATACTAATACTACTACTACTACTACTACTACTACTACTACTACTACTACTACTACTACTACTACTACTACGACTACTACTACTACTTCTCCTCCTGCTGCTGCCACTAGTACGACGACTACGACGATGAAGACAACGAAAATCATTTCCTCTACTACAACGACGGACATGCAAACACGAGAATTCTGCTGCTGTCAACCCGTCCTACCCCCTAATTAATTTCCGCCACCCCGGATGAGCAAAGCCAGTTCTGGACACGGCTGTTGATAATCCTTCATGGTGAAGGGGGTCTTTAACCACAACCCCACGTTAACACATGATGCAGGCAGAGAGCACAATCAGAGTAATAGCTTGAAGAGTGGCATTGCCCAGACAACTCATGCTGATGCCATTGTGCGACCGGTCTACCACAAATTATTCCGGTTAATAAACTTTCAAGCTTCTATACTAGGCTCTGGGGTTGCGGGCGCTTTCAGGGGCTGACATGCTTAAGTTGAATGACTTCAACGACACCCCCTACTGAGTAGCATTGGGGCTACCACATTTCTAGCCGCTAGAACGGTGGTAGCCTGCCCACTAGGGGGTGTCGTTGGAGTCATTCAACTGAAGCATTCAGTGGTAAGCCTAAACCCTAAAACCCTAAACCCTAGAACCGAAAACCCAGATATAGGTACAAGGGACAAACAACTGGACTTCACGATGATCTTGAATGAGGTGCCCAAGAACCAGAAACCCTAAACCCTGCCCTAGACCCTAAACCCTAAACCCTACGAACCAGAAACCCTCATGTTCCCAGTATAGTATAATACGCCCCAAAAACCTGGTCTCATTAGTACTACAGGGGCCTAAATAATTAGAATAGCAATTGTACTATAATCATCATAATAAGGAACCCCCAAGATAGTATAGGTATTTAGGCTTCTATATTAACTCCCCATATCAAACCCCCGTCACGTTGGTCATAGCATGAACCCAAACCCCCGGGAGGATCTAGAAAGTAGATCCCCTAATTTGGGGCCCTTTACTACTAGGGGTACTTTATAGGAACCCCCCCATTAAGGGATCTACTATTTGGATCCTCCTGGGGCTCTGGGAGGGTCTCCTGGAGCAAAAAACTCTTCTCTGGCCGCAGCTTGTCCACTGCAACCTCGTTGCGGTTTACTTTTGGAGGTTTAGGGTTCGTGGGTTCAGGGTTTAGGGTTTAGGGGCTTAGGGTTCATGGGTAGTTATAAGGGTTCCTCTAAGGGTCCCTTCAAAGGGATCTATAGGGATTCTAGAAGGGTATTGGGTTTAGGGCCTACTTGGAGGTTCATGGGTTAGCTATAAGTGGCGTTATAATTAGGGTAGCTATGGTTATAACCCCTATTAGCGGACTTATAACCCCAGTTATAACTACCCAGGAACCTCCAAGTAGGGTTTAGGGATTGAGATTAAGATTTACGGCGCAGGGTTTAGCCAGACCCTGAAACCCTGAACCCTAATTAACGCCCTTCCTCGGCTGCTTGAACTCTAAAAGAAACCACCTGGTGAAGAGACTGGAGGCTTTCGCAGCTGGACTTTCGGTAAATGTTCTTTCCTGCCTTTGCTACGACTGAACATTCTGCGCTCTCTTTTCTGCGCCGTGCCCCTGCGCTCAATGACACAATTACTCTGTGCTCTCCATTCTGCTGAGCACCCCTGTCATCATTTGCTTTAAGGTAAAAGCCAGAAAGTTGGAATATGATTATCCTAAACCCTTTATGGTAAATTATAGGGTATCCTACCCTGAAACCATATTCCAACTTTCTGGAGTTCCCTTTACAAGAGCCTCTAGACTGGATCAGGAAACTGGACCCAAGAGTAACTTAGGAATAAAAAGGGTGCCCTTTCTGGCTTAAAGGGGCTTATAAGGAGAACCTGAACCCTCAAAAAAGGGAATAAGGGCCTACTCTGGGTCCTACGGTTGATGATAGAAATCCTGCATTACCTTAAGGACCCTACACTATGGGAATTATGGTATATTCCCTATTATGGGTCATGCAGGATTTATATCATCAACCGTAGGAAATGGTGTGAAGGCAGCCCGGGGGTCGGTATGAGCCCGCAAGATAGCAAAGCGAACTCGAACTCCGTCGCCCGCGCCCAGATGCCAAACCCTACGCCTAAACCAAAACCCTGAACTGAAAACTCTCAAACCCTACTTGGAGGTTCTTGGGTAGTTCTAAATGGGGTTATAAGTCCCCTAATACGGGTTATAACCATAGGTACTACCCTAGTTATAACCCCACTTATAACTACCCATGACCCTCCAAGTAGAAGCAACATCCCCCTCTGCTCGGCTCCTAGGGTTGAGGCTTTGCGCTGGTTTTATGGCTTCAGTCTTACGCTGCTGGGATCTGGCAAGATTGCATGCTACAGTAGTGCACCACAACAGTGCAATGTTACTCAAGGCTTTGTTGTCTCTCTCTCTCTCTCTCTCTCTCTCTCTCTCTCTCTCTCTCTCTCTCTCTCTCTCTCTTTCTTTACGCATACGTATAAGCTCACATACGTACGAATATGCTGGTATAGCGACCTGGAGTTTCTTTCTCGAGGTGATGCTTCCTTGATAACAATGCGTCTAATCTTCATGCCACCTTTGCTGCTGTACCAGCATGCTGCTGCTGCGATGCTACGAAATATGGTCATACCTTTAACTGAATGTGCTTTGTTGTACGGTCAGCCTAAAGCCTAAACTTAACGCGCTCTCTCTCTCTCTCTCTCTCTCTCTCTCTCTCTCTCTCTCTCTGTCACACACACACGCACACGCACACACACATACACACACACACACTCACACGCGCGCGCTCGCACGCTTCTCACATCGTAAACTGGAACTAGGAATGTTTTCGAAAGTTGGAGGTTCCTCGCAGATTCGTTGATTTGCATTGATGCAAGTGTTCGCGAAATTTTGCGAATGGTTAGAAAGCAGGGTCATCGTGCTCCAAGACTATGGCTGATATCCAGGTTTATGCGTTTAGGGCTTAGGCTTAGGGGTTTAGGGTTCTGGGGTTTTGGGTTTGTCCAGGCAACAACGAACTCCTAAACCCCAGCAGAAACCCGAACCAACGTTTGGTAAACAGAAAAACACAGACTGATGCCGTGCTTCAGCCAAAAGTTAACGGCACCCTAAACCCTAAACCCTGCAAGAAACGCAACGGCCCCCAATCCGTAAAAATTGTCGCCTGCACGTCTTGGGTAACCTAAGGGCTTAGGAGCTGCAAAGTGTCTAGGAGTCTGGGGTCGAGCAAATAGATTCTCGGCACCGGGCGAGGAGTACGAAAAGAGTGTCGTCCGCGCCAGTGGGTTTCGGGACCAACTCCCCAACGACCTACCAGACGGTCATTTCAGCATTTAGGGTTGCAAGTTTTCGCGAAACCCGAGCTGCGACACGCGGGTGCATATCCTGAAGAATTCCTCCTCCTCCTCCTCCTCCTCCTCCTCCTCCTCCTCCTCCTCCTACTACTACTACTACTACTACTACTACTACTACTACTACTACTACTCCTCATACTGCTGTCCTGCTACTAGTCCCACTCCTACACAGACGGATCGTCCTGGGGAAACGGAGCTTCGAAGGCATAGGTCGGGCGCAAGAACTGGCGCTTCACATCGCTTCACCCCAAGAACCTCGACACCACCGAAGAATTGGTAGCTAGTACGTAATTTAATGTCATTCCTGAGGGCTTCTCATTATAACTACTTAAGATACCCCAACCACAGGCTGGAAGCCATGATCATCAACATAACCTTCGTCAAGTGTGCAAGCCCTTGGATACACTGTGCCAGTGAAAGACGACAACATGTGTAGCGTGTCCGGAACTCAAGAACGCATATGAGATTCGGTAGATGATGCGAAAGAAGCCTGTGCCCAACACGATTCCATCGACACTTTTTCCGACAGTTTGTCATGCATGGGAAGCAATGGTTACATCCGCGATGTTACATCAGAATGTGCACGCACACACACACACAAGCACACAACGCAGCATCCATAAACCCCAAACAGCCTTAACCCTAAGTCCTCAACCCTTCACCACCCCTAACACCCCCAACTTCAAACAGCACCAGCTTGTCACAAGCCCTGAAACCCTGGCAAAACCATGAATCCCGAACTGGCTTAGGGATTTCAAGGGTTTACGAGATGGCCCAAGACCGTCGAAGCTGCAGACCGAAAACCCGTCTGGTTCAGGCATATGCCTTAAGTGACAAGGAGGCTTCATATCCAAAAACCTACCGTTTTAAGGGTTAGACCCTCTAATTAAGGGGTCATAACCTACTATGTTGTAAGGTTTTGGGATATTCTTGAACGCTTGCACTGCAAACGGCCTTGTAGTCGAAGGATAGTCGGACCTCACAGACGCGCTTTCAAACGAATGTCTTGGGGCCTTAACGATTGTGAGACTTTGAGATATATGAAAGTAAATTAGGAATACTGATGAGAATGCTGGTAAGACCCTCAGTCATATTCAGAATCAAAAAAAGGTCATGAAAAAGACGATACTCATAATCGCAAGAAACAGTAGCAGCAGTAGTAGTAGTAGTCGTCGTCGTCGTGGTAGTAGTAGTAGTAGTAGTAGTAGTAGTAGTAGTAGTAGTAGTAGTAGTAGTAGTAGTAGTAGTAGTAGTAACTTAGTAGTAGTAGTAGTAGTAGTAGTAGTAGTAGTAGTAGTAGTAGTAGTAGTAGTAGTAGTCGTAGTAGTAGTAGTAGTAGTAGTAGTAGTAGTAGCAGTAGCAGTCAGTAGTAGCGGTAGTGGTGGCGGCCGTGGTAGTAGTAGCAGTACTAGTAGTAGTAGTAGTAGTAGTAGTAGTAGTAGTAGTAGTAGTAGTAGTAGTAGCAGCAGTAGCAGTAGCAGTCAGTAGTAGCGGTAGCGGTGGTGGCCGTGGTGGTAGTAGTAGTAATAATAATGATGATGATAATTCTAACAACAACAGTCAAAACAAGGAACTCTCAAAATCCTGTTACTAATTTTCGCGGCTTCTGAAACAGTGTGGAGGACGTCGAACGCCGCTTTTGCGTTCTGTTGCTGTCATTTCCTATCAATCTTCGCTTGTGTTGCGAAGAGGCCACAAGTTCAGAGTTCAGGGTTACGGGTATGGTTTAAAGCTTACCTTAACCTACCGTTTTAGGGCTCCTTCTTATGATTTCCTTATATAAGTCCTCAAAAAGGTGGGTTCTTCGGGGTTAAGGTAAGCTTTCAACAGACGAACACTGCGAAGTTTCCGAAAGCAGATTTGCCTGTCACAAACGCTTTTACCCATAGGCCCCAAAGTATAGTTCCTTTTTTGGGGTTCACATGTAGAATCCTACAAGGTAATCCCCCAAAGGAGCTACTATGGGGCCTATGGGTAGGGTTGAGGGTCACGCATCCCTACACCCACTAGAGCCGGTACAGATCAACATAACATGGAACCCCTCATGCCTGCGAATCTCTGGAAGCCCATACAACCCCGAAAAACCGCAAGCCCTGTCAGACCCTCAAGTCAACTTCTAGGATGCCCAGTAACCTAGGAATGAAAAGGCCTCTCTTTTAAAAAAGAACCTAGGACTACAAAAAGGGAATAAGGGTACTACTGGGCACCTAGAGCCCTGTCAGACCCTCAGGTCAGCTTAGTTTCTGAACCAAATCTCGAAACAACCTGGTTTGACTGCTGAAGAGCGAGGAAATCCAGGTCCTCTCTCTTTCAGGGATCGATAAAGGCGAAGCGTTCAGGATTCCCGGGTTCTGTATGAAAGTGTGGGCTTTGTGCTGCATGTTGGGTTGGAAAAAGGCTTTGCGCTGAAAGTCGAACAAGCAAAGGTTTAGGGTTTAGGGCTTTAGGGTTTAGGGTTTTAGGGTTTAGGGTTTTAGGGTTTAGGGCTGTAGGGTTTTAGGGTTTAGGGTTCTACACCTCCGGTTTGTAACCCGAACGTGACAACAGTCCCAGCAGCGAAAGAGTCAGCAAGCTGGTTGCCCTTGGCATCGTACAGCTGATAGTCCTTCGGTTGATGAAATAAATCCTGCATTACCTTAAGTACCCTAAAATATGAGAATTCTGGTATATTCCTTGTTATGGGTAATGCAGGATTTACATCATCAACCGTTCGATGTCGTTGGGGACTGCATACTTTGGTGCTTCAGACACGAAATGCCCACTGCCGGCACATTCTAATAACACATAGCATTACTGCTATTACTCGAAAGCTCCAGCTCCGGCAGGGGCGGCACGAGACTTGATAGACAACTACATCCTTTATCCGAAGCCGATGGGCAAGCCTACATCCAGATGCTTCGGCACTAGTTAAACAAGACACTTTGCAGCGCTGCGCCATGATGTTGAAGGTTTAGGTGCCCCTGGATCTAACCCTAAGCCCTAAACCCTAGTCCTGAAGATCCCGGAGCCTGAACAATCTTCTTACTGCATGTGAGTTTCCGACAAATAGGGGTACCTTATTTGGGGCTCCTTATATTAAGGATCCTACTATTTGGGGAACTATATTTGGGTCCCCTATTTTCGGAAACTCCCGCATCAGTGATCCATTAACGTCTTTAGGCCTGGGCCCTAGCCCCCGTGGAAATGTTGCCAATTACAGCATTTTCGGTTGTTCACACGCTGGAGCATTTCAAGCCAGCCATGTGCTTCAATGAAGTAGAACTGTGCCATGTCAACATGCTGAGAAATCTGAGTCAAAGTACATACGGAGGGGCAATAGCAGCAGCTTCAGTATTGGTGGTAATTGTGGTAATAGTAACCGTCGTCGTAATAGTTAATGGCAATGATCGTAGTAGCTGCCGGATTATGATCAATAAGAATAAAAGTGAACCTAGTAATTATAGCGATATGAACAATAGCAGGACTCACAGCAACCAATAAATAGTAGCAATAACCATAACGACGATACAATTACTGCTATTACTATCGCTAGTACTACCAAATCATTCCTGCACGATTTGGTTGGGCAAATAAATCTCCAACAAACTATGAAAAATGCATTCGTATCCAGAAAATGCATAGTTCTTGGTGGTCATGGACATGCCCAGCGGTGCTTCGGGAAGCGATTTTGTAGCATTCCTTTGGATTTTACATGTGCTTTTTTGTAGGGTGGGGGCGAGTACACCAGCCCGCTCTCGATGTATTGTCAACGTAGCGATCGAGGAGCTAAGTAGTAGAAGCCAGGAAGTTGGAACCTTGTTGTCCTCATGCCCTTAAGGTCAAGTATAATTATGAGGGATCCTAGCACTAATCCCCCTAAAGCCATGCTCCAACTTTCTGGCTTCTACTGTAGGGTTTGGAGCATAAGGCTTCGAAGGTTTGGAGCACAAGGCTTCGAAGGCCGACACGATTGTTACAAATGAGTGTTGTCAGACAGACGTCCTGAAACAGCCCATGCAACACGAAAACTGTAAACCCCGAAGTATCACTGTACTACATCGAAGATCCAGCACTCGAAACCGTGAAGCCCGAAGTCTAAACTGCTTGCAGCTAGCTCTACGTATGTCCCAAACCCATCAGTCGCACCTGTTCCCCCTTCTTCGCAACTGCGTCCTCCACCTGCTCTGGATACTCTTTTGTGTTCTTTTCTGGTTGGGCCTCTTTGGAGAGTCGCACGGGCGTCGGGCTTTGGGAAGGAGGGTTTGAGATTTAAAGGATCGCTAATGCTCACAGCACAAGGATTTTGGTTTCCACCCCATACAGCACCGCTGCACTTGCTGCACTGCTTGTCACAGCAAGCAGTACAGCAAACGACTGACTCCTCCATATCGCCCTGATCCGTATAAGCCCTAAACACCAAACATCCCTAAACCCTCTGCCCTAAACCCAAAGCCCCGTAGGCTCTAAGCAAAAAAACTCCAAGCCCTAAGCCGTAAACCCAGAGCCCTAAACCTAGCATAAGGCTTGCTACAACTTTTACACAGTCTAGAGTTTGGTTTACGGCGAGGCTTACGGTTTAGGGTGGTTCCTCTAAGGGCTTTAATTATGTAGCTTGCTATACAATCGTTATTACGGGTTCGTATAAATCTACAAAAAACATCCTCGACTCGACACCTCTTCCTGCAAGGGCTTTACAACGGATACTCTAGGCTTTACTGTAACCCCAAGGGTTTAAAGGGCCCGATAGTTAAGCGCTTGGGCCTCACTTGGGTTTAGGACGGTTTAGAATCGTAGAATTCAGGTTTGTGTCTGGACACCTCAAAAATTATAAAGTGTTTGGGCCTTCAGGCGTTGGATGGGTTCAGCAGTTTTTCCCCAAACCCTGCACAAGAAAGCCCATCATCTGGAGGTCTGGACAATTCAGGAAGCATCCCAACAGCCAAGATCAACTGTTAAGGGCCCAAATGGGAGCTTCCGAAAATTAGGGCTACCATATTTTGGGGTCCTTATAATAAGGATCCGACTATTTCGGGTACTATACCTGGAAGGCCAGGGGACTTAGTAAGTAGGTTATAAATAGAGTTTTTTGTACCCCAAATGGAGTTACCCCAATTTTGTTCCCTACTTATAACCTACTTACTAAGTCCCCTGCCCTTCCAAGTATTAGGCTCCCCTATTCTCGGAAACTCCGAAATGTCAAGGAGCCTAGAGACTCCCACCTCGATGCGCCGCACCTCGCCGATCTCATCCTGGGTGCATCTTAAGGGGGCGCCTTTAAGGGATCTATAGGGTTTAGGGTTTAGGGTTCAGGGTTCAGAGATGCGAAATCTTCAAGCGCGGCTGCTCCGAATGTCTGATACTGCCGAAGCTTTCGGAACCCTCTGACCTCCCTATGATCTCAAGTTCGACAAATGTCCAAAAGGTTAAAGGTTACCTACTCTACTACTAGGTAAACTCTGCCAGGACCCGCCAAGTATCACTATAACAGGTACTTAGGGGCCACAGTAAAGGGTAGTTGGGGGGTCTCTGTGGACCCCAACCCCTAACATGAAGTTGGAATACGTCCTACACACTTCGAAATCGCACGTGGATGGCCTCGCAAACTGGCTACTAGGAAAACTTCTGCACTTGCAGTCGCTATATGTCTGTTCTGTATACTTGCACTGAGATGCACGATGCCACAAAATGCCTGGTTGAAATCTGAATCCTCCACGGATGACACCCTGACCCTAAAAATCCCTAACCCCTAAACCCCTAAACCCTATAATCCCTAAACCCTAACCCCTAAACCCCATAATTAATCCCTAAACCCTAATATCCTGCACTTAGGGCCAGGCATGCCACGACAAGTTGTCTTTGTCGAAGATCCGGAGCGTGATGAGCTGGCACATGGCGTAGACCCTTGGCCCAAACGACCGTGCCAAGAAGTGCAGAGTTCCTTTTTCAGTTTTTTAGGGCCTTTCTGAAGTCACGCTAGGCTCTCTCAGCCCGTATTGGGTTTGAGTCCCCGGTTTAGGGTTTAGGGTTTTCTAAAACTAAACCAAACCCCAAACTGCAAATCTAGACCCTAAACCTTGAACCCAAAGCCAAGTCAACCTACACCCAATACCGCAAACCCAGACCCTAAACCCTGAAACCCAATCTTGAGGCCAACGCAGGGCTTGAGGCCTCCGGGTTACCGGAGCTCTGAGACCATGTAGCCATGCAAACCCCAGGCCATACCCCGGGGGTTTTGGGCTTACGGGATAAACACCGGAAGGCTTAAATCGTGGTCTCGGTCGGGATGCCTTGGCTTTCTGCTCAATCTACATACCACGTGAAGAAGCCCAAAAAGCGCGTTCCTTCAAGAGCGTCCTTGAAAGGTTCATTTTAAACATGTCTGTTTCTTGGAGAACAGCCCTAAACCCTAAACCGTTTAGGGAACCTAGGACCCATGCCAAGAGACGGGAAAAGCTTACTCTCCTCGTTCCACTCCGGGTTCTTCTTGTTCCACTTCTCCTGAAGGGCCGGGAGCACCAGGGTTTAGGGGTTTAGGGTTTAGGGGTTTAGGGTTTAGGGTTTAGGGACACTAAAGTATTCATTTAAACCTGCAAGTGCTTATCGGGGGCTTTCAAACTATCAGGTGCTTACTTATTGAAAAGGCTCTTTTCTTCTGGAGAGGTCGTTGCCCGTGCTCCTTGTTGTTCAAAGGTCCCTCCTGGCAGGCCTCGCCCCCTCCCAAACAGAACAAGACACGGCAAACACACTCGCGCCAATGCTTTAGACTTCTACATTACATGGCTGAGTCTGGACTCTGGACCCACCGAATCCCAAACGCTACACCCGAGACCCAAGCCGCTAGTGCCTACAATACATCCTTCAAAAACCTTCTGAACTCTAGTCTAGTCGTCAGAACCTTGAAGCCTGTACTTAACTGTTGCACGAAAAAGTCGAAGGTTGTTGAACGCACCCCGAGACCGTCAATATAACTTTGCGCACTTGCTGCAGCACGTCATGAAAAACCCTAAAGCCTAAACAACTCCTGAAGCTCTGAGCCTAACACCCCAAAGTGCGCTTCAAACCTAAAAGCCTCACCCGTAGGCCCCAAAACAGAATATATACCCTAAGCCGGAAGAAGGGCACTAGAGTAAGCTTTATACTAGCCCTTGCAGGAACCCGAAACCCTAAGCCCTAAACCCTAAACCCCAAACCCCCCAAACCCTGAATCCTAAACCCCTAAGCCCCAAACCCCAAACCCTGAATCCTAAACCCCTAAGCCCCAAACCCCCCAAACCCTGAATCCTAAACCCCTAAGCCCCAAACCCCAAACCCTGAATCCTAAACTCCTAACCCCCGAACCCTAGACCCGAAACTCGAAACCCCAAACCCTGAATCCTAAACCCCGAAACCCCGAAAACCGAAAACCCTAAACATAACTAAAAAGCCGCCTTGGTCTTGAAATCCTTCGCAAAGTGACCCACCTTGACCTGTCACTGTCCGGGTTTTGGACGGGGCTTCATTTTGTGGGCGGCAAACTCTGAACTCTGAAACCGTCATGGAACCAGAATAACACAAACCCTTTGAGTTTTATTGCACTAGGGTTTAGGGTTTAGGGTTTAGGGTTTAGGGTTTAGGGTTTAGGGTTTAGGGAGACTAAAACTGACCACAATTCCTGAGAACACTAAGATTGCCCGAAACCCTAAACCCCAAAACCCTAAACCTGTGGAGACCAAGGCCCCCAGATGCAGGCAAAGCCCGAGTTATTGGCAACAGGTTCACTGCTCTCCGAGATGTGAGAGCTGCTTTAGAGTTTTTGGATTTGAGGTTCAGGATTTAGAGTTTGCGCTTTGGGTATTTGGTTTACGGGTTTGGAGCTCAGGGTCGGGTCTATTCTCTTTTTCCGGAGGTCATGCTTTGTCTGCTTACGTTGTATTCTTTCGGAATTGCTTCTGCGAGGTTGATAACCAAGCGATGCTGGTTTTCATATACTCGTTGCAGCCCATGCCCATGCACATTTGAGGGATCCTACTTGGTCATCATAAGATACAATAATAAACCCTCCAAACCTCTGTCTAATTGAGGCCCTGGTACTTGCTGCTAGCTAGCCTCATGCACCATGGCATACAAGCCTGCGTTCTTGCTAAGGAATTTAAGTTGAGTTACCAGAATAGGGATCTATATACAGTAAATGATATGGTTTCTTTATTCTGGTAACTTGAACTAAATTCCTTAACAAGAACCCGGAAACGATGGGAACAAAAAAAAAAAAAAACGCAACTGGTCGGGCATCTCAGGCTAAGGGGGAGTCTTGGGCTTCTTACAAACAAAGTACCTAATGAAACCCTAAACTCAAGACCAAAATCCCGATGTTAGAGTATCAGAACCCTTGTAAACATGTCAATGTTACTATGGACTTACAAACCCGAGACCCTCAACCCTGAACCGTAGTATCAAGCCCCACATCCACTTAGCCGACTGGTGGGAGTGAACAGCCCCTGGGAATCCGCACTTTGACATACGGATCGCTGTCGTCCCACAAGTCCTTGGCATCCACCCACCCGTTCAGGTTCTTGGATTCGGAGCGTGGTGTTTAGAATTTAGAACTATGGTTTCCGAGTTTAGGATTTAAGTCGGGTTCAGGACCAGTGAAATTACTCAGACTATTGCCTGAATATTGTGCGGGCCCCTTTGCGGTACCCTCTCGCATGTACTGTTGATTGCAAGTGCGCTGTTCGCGGTCGCCGTGGCAACATTTACACACTGCTGCAATCGAGTGGCATCCTTCACAGAGGCCATGTTGTTTTTGGGGATGCACCCTCTTTCAATAGTGTTTAGGGCTTTAGGGTTGGGGGTTTTTTAGGGAACTAGCCATGCCGAAATCACCTGTCTACAGCAGGCCTAAACGAGGCACCGAGCCATGCTAAGGCTGCGTGACTAAGGGCCGACTGAGCATTGAACATACGGCTCGCCTATAGTCTCCATTGTAGGCTTGGAGCTGCCTGCGCAAGCCCTGCCATCTGTTCCTGCGCAGAACCTCTCTTCGAAATTTCCCAGGAGCTAAAGAACGAATAAGCTCCCATAACAAGAAAGCAGGTACTGGGGGTCTCATAGTTACAACAAACTTCGGGGTCACTGCAGAAAACAAGTCTGTGCCGAGTGGCTTGAGACGGGAGATTCGTAGCGCGAATGATCTTCAGGCAGCAGGCGCTTGAATGGGGGAGTTGTCTCGGGTCTAAGGTTTCTGGCTGCAGCCCTTACAATTGCACAAACAAGTTCACAAAAACGGGACCCTATGATTTGCACACGAAGTAACAGGACCCTGCGAAGGAAGGGCCCCCACAAGCAACAATACGACCATTAGTTGCCTTAGTTTTCTTCAATCCCCATTGACGAAGGGGATCCTCAACTAAAGCCTTGGGTAGGTGTGCTTGGGGATTACATTCGGTTTCCCGCAAATTACAGTTGCTTCTTCAAGCAGGAGGTTGCAACATCGACCCCTAAAGCGGACCCCCGCGACAGAAACCATGATTTCTGATCCCGCAACTGAAGCAGCAGCAGAGGAGCCTGAATCGTTCCAACCAAGTTTTGGGATATAGCCTATCGTATACTAAGGAATCCTGCGGAATGACCTTGGTAACTATTACAACCCCTGTGCAAGTCCCAAACCTCAAGCGGTGAACCAGATCAGAGTTTACAAGGGGGCTAGACTAGACCCTAAACCCCAAACCCTTCACGGCATCTAGCCTGCTGTCAGCAGTGCACCAACATCAGGTTATTTCTCCCTAAACCCTAAACCTCTAAACCCTAAACCCCTAAACCCTAAACCCCTAAACCCTGAACCCTGAACCCCTAAAACCTAAACCCTAAACCCTAAATATCAGAATCGACAGTACTGCCCTGAACCTTCATACCCCTACGGGTGTAGTTCTCTGCTCCTGCATCGGAGCTCTCCAAGCGCTTGACCCTTAAGCCCTAAATCCATGAGCCCTAAACTCGAAGCCCAACACCCTGTACCTCTGAGCCCACAAGTCTAAGCCCAATCACAAGAAAAAGGCGGTTCCGTTTTGCCTTGGGGGCTTCGGTTGCTGAGGGATTTGGCAATCCACCTCCAGTCCACGAAGCCGAACGAAGATAGTACTGGCAACAACGAAAAATCGATACTGATAATCGACTATTAATCAAGTTGGTACTAATGACAAAACGATGCAAGTAGCAATAATGGTAATGATAAACAATGATGACAATAATGGGGACTGTAACCACGGACAGTGATGTCTTTCTGCTACTCCCCCCCCCCCCATGCTTTTTCTTCTGCTGGCAACCCAAACCTAAATGCCACAACCCTAAACCTCCAAACCCCCACCTAAAGAAACCCTAAATCCTAAATCCTAACCCTAAACCCCGGAGAACCTGCCTGGCCTTGACACCCAGCAACCCCGCTGGAGGCGGATGAAAAAGCTGCGCTGGGTCCTCTAAGTCGGCCCTCTTCCCTGCAAAGGCTGCTCGGTTTAGGGTTTAGGGTTTGGGGTTTAGGGTTTAGGGCTAGGGCGCCACAAAGTTACCTTGAAGGGATCCTTTATGAAGGGATCCTTTATGAAGGATATAGCTATAAGAATACTTTGAAGGGGTTTAAAGGTTTCAGGACTGTGCGGCTGAAGGGCTTCAGGGCTTCCGGGTTTGAGGGTTTTCGAGCTGGAGGGGCTTATGGCTTAGGCTTAAGGTTGCGCATTTAGGTGAGGCCTGGCGCCCATTCGGGAACTTCGGCTACACTGAAGGCTTCGGCCACATGCTTTAAGGTGGACACCTTGCTTTCGGGCTCTGCAGTTTGCACAACGGGTTGGGAGGCTTTCGGCTGAGCGTGTCCTCTTCTTTGGATAGGAACAAACTCAAGCTACTACAGCAACATTTCGAACGGCTCCGATTCTTAAGATGCCGCTGCGTTTGAAGGAGCTTAGGCAAGACTGCAAGACGTTTGGGCCTTCAACGGCCTACCACTGCCATCAGTCGTCGACGAGAACCACTTGCCGCGCTGCGGCTGCATCTTCTGCCACCCAGCGGTCTCACGGTGGCAGCCCAGGCCAGCGTCCCATGTGGGAGGAGAGCTTCGTCAGTAGATCTTCGCCAGTACAACCTGGAAGCCTGCAAGCACGCCATCTCCTGCAAAACATTTGCTCGGCGACTGACGTGCTTTCACACGAATGGTCCAAAGACCACGGCTTCTTTTAGAGGGCCTCCTTTTGCCAGGCACATTCTCCAATAAGGCGCTTTTTCGCCGAGCTTTGGAGCACAGGTAAGCCCCAGCAGTCAGGACATACTTTTCATTCCAATTGAGGACCCCCAAAACAGTATAGAGACTGTCTAGGCCTTGATATTAAGGCCCGAACCCCGTAAGCTTACAAGATGTGCAGGACATGTAGAGGCTATTCACGGAGCCTGGAAGATCCCTAAACCCTAAATCCCTAGGGATCAACATAGCCCGAAAGCCTTATATAGCATGGTCTTCGGGCCCAAAAGCCTTTCAAAAGCCTTAATATATGAGTCCTGGGATCCCTCGGGAATATCCTTGAACTTCGAGTCCCTAAGCCCAAAACGCTAAGTAAGTTCAACCTAAGAAGACCCACGGCCGAGACCTCTCTTGAGCCCCCAATATCAAATCCTTACAGTGAACCCCAGAAAGGTGGAACATGGGTGTAGGAGGACTGGTGCTAGGATCCCCTTTACTTTACGTTAAGGGTCATGGGGATATTGACGCTCCAACTTTCTGGATTCTACTATACAAGAACCCGAAAAAATAGCCCCTTGTAGTAACCCTCTCTTCGGTGAGGAGAAGCTGAAGCCTTCCACAGTACCATACAGGCCTGAATAGCTACCTATACTATATTGGGGGGGGGGCTCCTTATTACAATTACAACAATATAATGGGCCCCAACACCTATATTCTAATTATTGAGGCCCGTATAACATGAGGAGTTGGAGTCGAGGCTTCGAGTTTAGCTTCTAGGAGTTGGAGTTGGGGCCTTAGGGCTTAGAGTCTAGGGTACCCTGAGCCCCAAGCCCCAACTCCAAATCCGTAGCACTTAGGGGTTTGGGATTGGGGCTTAGGGTTTGTAGGGTCGCTATTCGGATCCGGAGTTGGAGCTTCCTGCTTCGAGGCCAGGGGCTGACAACTTATATAAGATTCTTATGGGTAGTCGTCAAAATGATGGTCCCTTTTTGGGGCCCTGATTCGAATATGGCACCTATTTTTTAGGACACCCCAAAAAAGGGACCTGAATTTTGACCAACCCACCCATATAAGACTCCTATTGGGCATAAGAGTCTGGTGGAGATCTGGGGTTCACATTAACGTCTGTTTGTCTGTTTGGGATTCGTAGGCACTTGCCTCTGTTCTTACCTTTGGTTAGTAGGGAATGGAGGAATGGGGTACAATTATAACTACTATTACTACCATTCTTCCATTCCCTACTAACCAAAGGTAAGTGTTGTTGAGCAACATCCATGAAACCCTTGCACAACACCCTCCTAATCGAGGACCCCCACAACACAGAACCCCAAACTCCAAAACCGTTTGCTTGTTGAGGTTCATGAAACGTTTTCAAGAAAACCCCCTCCTAGTCTAGGAGCTACGACACCGCAAAACTCTAAGCCCCGAACGAAAACCAAAGCCCAAGAAACCTAAGCCCCCCAAACCTGAAACTAACGACCCTGAAACATCATCTTAGGACCACTTTGTAAATCCAAGGCTTCCTACCGAACTCGACGGTGCCTAAAGGAATGGCGATCCGATTCGGCAGCACGATAGCGCTTGCTATCGCACCTTGAATCCTGGGCACACAGGGCTACTCTAGGGGCCCAAACAGTCTGAATAGGTTTGGGGGGGGGCAAGTTATACTGTAATTACATGATGAGGAATCCTAAGAAATGCCCAGAGTATAACACTAGTTAAGTCAAGCTTCTGTGTTGCACGGGCACAGGTTAAGCAGGCAGAGTGCTCAGGGTCGTACCGAAAGCGTGGTAGAATCGGACAAACTGAAACAATCTGATTAAGGCTACTATACCATATATATATATATATATGTATATAATAAGGAACGCAGCGGAATATTCACTGTAATTATTGAGGCCTCCATATTGCAATACTGACTGAGAAGACATGAATGCTTCCTGTATACGGAGAAAACGATCCAGTTGGACTTTCTCTGTTGGGATCGCCCACCATGTCCACAAAGGATGAAAACGACAAAGGGTCAACACCCTAAGCCCTAAACCCTAACCCTAAACCGTAAACCCTAACCGACAGCTCAGAATGAAACTGGCCCAGGCAGCTCGCCATCCGTTCTTGATTACAGTACAAACCAGGAATTTGGAACATCACTCTCCTGATGCCCGTAAAGCATAGGGCATCCCAGCAACGAGCATTCCTGATTCGTGCTCCAATTTTCCGGATATACATATATACGTACAGTGCACACATATACAAGATGCAACCTATGTGCATATATATATAATATATATATATATATATATATATATATGCACACAACATATACACACACATATACTTATACAACATAAATACATAAAGCTTTACAACATATATACATATGTACATACCATGCACACATGTACATGAATGCATGTATATATGCATACATATACACATAAATATACACATATATACAGGTGTACATATACACATATATACATGTGCCTAAAAATAACTACACACACCCATACATGAACATTTGCACGTGCACACACACACACATACATACATGCACATACACATACACATACACACACACATATGCGCATAGACACATACACATAGACATCCACATACATGTACTTACACATATACATGCACATGTACGTATACCTGGGAAACCCTTACGCCTTTTATAAATGCCGGCGCCGGGTAAAGTCGCCTTTAAGCGGTCGGATGCGGGATTGCAGGTTTGTCGGCGCTTTTGTAGATTTGGCGGCTGATTTGTGTTTTGGGCCGTCTCAGCCCTTTGGCTCCCGTTGTGGAGCTGCTGGTTCCCCTTCAAGGTGGGCCCACCGCTCTGCTGCAGCTGTTGTGATGCCGTGAGCATTGTGATTGGTTGCGAAGTGTGCTTGAGCCTCTGATTGTCCAGTTGCTTTTGTGCTCGAGGGCTTTTGATTGGGCAGCAGGGCTTTGATCATGGAGCAACTTCCTGTGCCTATGGAGTGCTTCGAGCTCCTGAAGTCCGTAGGACCCTGATTTTCGCATTAGCAGAAACTCGTAGCAAGCAGTTCGTTGTGATGATTGAGCTTTTCCAGGACTCCAGGAAATGCCCCTGGCTTTCTTCCATCAAGTCCAAGGGGTGCTCTGGCCAGAGATCGAGAATCCTCACGTCACTTGAAAGCACAGAGATTCGATGAATCATGTGAAGCATTTGCAGCCTCCTTCATAGATCCTTCCCTAGGATGTCCTGAGCCCCGACGAGATAGCCGTCATAGTTCAGAACTATCGAGATGGCGGGTCGGTCAGAGAGCTGGCGAAGCAGTTTTGGGGGGCCCAGGAAAAGATTCGAGCCTCCGAATGCAGTTGTGATTTGAGTTGTGGCCAAAGTAGATAATCATTATGAAATTCCTCTTGCCCAGGACTTTGTGCTCAACCTCAGACACCAGAGAAGGAGAAGGCGCCCAGGAAGGATGTGGGAGAGCAGTCCAATTAGATCATGGGCAAGGAAGACCGCATCCGCTCGAGCTTGTTGAAAAAAGCCTCGAACATTGGGTGAAGACTGAGTTTGGTCCAGAGCCCCATCGCTTTTTAGATCGGTGCCTTCGCAGGTTTGACATGCTTCGGCTCCGCATGGTCCGACACCGAGCATATGCTGCATCGTTCCCTCAATCTTCCTTCTTCTTTCTCTCTCTCATCTATCCAATTCGCTCTTTCTGTATAGAGTGGGCTATCGCCCGAGGCCGGGTGGCTTCTGATGGATGGCTTCGACTTACCGCAGAACCACGATAAGGCTCTTCAATCGCAATTCCCCAAACCCTTAAGCCTTAATCTCTGAGTGGGTTATCGCCTGAGGCCGGTGTGGCTTCTGGTGGATGGCTTCGACTTACCGCAGAACGACGATAAGGCTCTTCAGTCGCAATTCCCCAAACCCTTAACCTCTGAGTGGGTTATCGCTCGAGGCCCAGTGGCTTCTGGTGGATGCTTCGACTTACTGCAGAACGACGATAAGGCTCTTGATCCACAGTTCCCCAAACCCTTAACCCTTAAAAAAATCCCACGCTGCAGCAGGTCTTCATTTGCAACTGCTCGCTGGAGCGATTGGGCTGAGGCCTGCAAAACCGTCGCATAGCCCGATTCGCTAGAGTGATTTGGTCTTGGTGCAGGTTGTGACTGGTGGCCTGAGCATCACTGAAGTGGTGCCCCGTCGTGCTTTCCCAGCTGTGTGTTTTCACTGCTTCAGTGGTACACGCATGGATTGAAAGTTCTTGTTCTGTGCTTCTGAAGCTTTTGGGCCGGACCCGGGGACTTACGGACACTTCCCCCCGGAGTGCTTTTTTTCTCTGCCATACTTCAGCATGGCCGACATCCTCGTGCCGCAGACTCCGCCTCGCAAGGTGATGAAACCGAGAAGGGTGGCGGACTTGACAGGTCTTTGGGAGGCCTGGGAGGAGAACCGTCAGCTACGCAAACAGAGCCGGAAGAAGGGAAGCTTGCTGGAATGGGAACACCCCTCCAAGGTTGGGCTCATAAACCGGAGGTCTCTGATGCTGAACTGGAAGGTGATCTTGCCTTTGCTTGAAATCTACTGCCCAAAGAATGAGCCCAAGACCGTGCCCGTGCAAAGCCTGAAGCAGCAAGCTACTCGGTAGCACCATACAGTTTCAACATTGCAGTACTGCAACTCGTGTTTGTTCCTGCTTGGTTATGTTTTCTTGTTTTAATGATCATGATCAGGTCAGGCGGTTCTTCGAAGAGATCGAGGTCACTCCCAAGAACGGTTTGTGCCACTGCACCAGCCACAGCTTGAAAATGTTCGTGAGCTACATTATTCGGCGACATGACGGATCTGTGAGAAAGGTCCCTCTACTCATCCTAGTTTCTGGGTCTTGGGTTTGCACATTCCATTATGTGTAGGTTGCCTAAGCATCATGTGAGGATCACCGCCTCAAGGCCATCTTCGACGAGGTGGCCAAGAGCTGGCCGCCGAAGGCCCGCAGCCGCAGGACCTTGGTTGAGGACGCCGAGAATCCAGATGATGATGAGTGTGAGAAGGAAGGCCAGGAGGAGGAAGAGGAAGAGGAGCTACAGTTGACCGAGGATGAGGTTGAGGAAGATTCTCAAGCAGCTGAGGTTGATGACTACCTAGCCGAGGCCATGGGCCTTGTTCCGGGAAGCCCGCAACCACCTTCGGCCTATGTGGGTACGGTGGCCTATGAGCTGAGCAATGAAGGGGAGCCGGTGCCTTATCGGCCAGCTTTGCTTGATGGCAATGAAGGCGAGGCTGGTGCAGGCACAGATCTGGTGAAACGGTTGGCTGAGCTGGAGCATCTTGCTTCAAATGAAGGGTGCTCGTTCGAACACATCAATAATGAAAGCACTGGTGTTGTATCTCAAGCTGAGCAGCCGAGGCAGCAAATCGCCCATCGAAGAGCAGCTTTGTCTGGCCAGATGGCAATCCAACGGTGGCACAGCACCTCAGTTCAATCTTGTTCCAGCCCCCAAAACCGGCGACCCCCGAAGTCCTTAAACTCTTTGAGGCCTCACGGCCTGAAAACCCGAAACCCAAAAGCCCCGAAACCTTAAACCCCTAAACCCTGAAGTCCGAGTGCGAGCGCCGAAACCCTGAAGCCCCAAGCCCCAACATTATCCCAGGTTTGCAGCACATGGAAAGCCAACACCCGAAGCCCAAAAGCCCGGAATCCTTAAGCCCCTAAACCCTGAAGCCCCAAGCCCTAAATCCTGAAGCCCCGAACCCCAACATTCTCCCAGGTTTGCAGCACATGGACAGCCAACGGACCATCGCTTGGCCGGAGCGGCTAGATGATGGGCATGAGCAGGATGCCTTCGCAGATCCTCCAGCTACCTCGGAAGCTGTGGGTGGGTTTGTGCGGCAGGATGCTAGGAGTCATCTATCCCTCGAGGCCCTTTCTTCGAAAGATGTGGCTCCAAGCAATGTACCCGTGGCCACCCCGGCAAGGGCGGCTTCAGAGCTCCCAGCAGTTTCGGGGGATCTAGCAGACCCAACACATCATGCAGTTGCTCCTGGAGTTTCCGAGGATCTAGCACACCCAACACAGCCTGCAGTTGCTCCTGGAGTTTCCGAGGATCTAGCAGACCCAACACAGCCTGCAGTTGCCCCTGGAGTTTCGGAGGATCTAGCAGACCCAACACACGCAGCAGTTGCCCCTGGAGTTTCGGAGGATCTAGCAGACCCAACACACGCAGCAGTTGCCCCTGGAGTTTCGCAGGATCTAGCAGACCCAACACAGGCCGCAGTTGCCCATGGAGTTTCGCAGGATCTAGCAGACCCAACACAGGCAGCAGTTGCCCCTGGAGTTTCGGGGGATCTAGCACAGGTCTGAACTGGTCCTGGAGTCTTGAAGGATCAAGGCGAGGCACAGCCAGGAAGTCCGTGCCCAGAGTCTGTGTCGCTGGCGATTCGGTCGGAGCCCGACTCTCCTGATCTGTTGGCTTGCAAGGTGGGGCAAATCCAGTTTGAGCTTCAGGCTTCAGTCTTTCACGGTACTTTGGGCTTCAGGCTTCAGTCTTTCCTCGCACTAAGTACTATACCCGGAGCTCCTAGCAATCCGAAACCCCGAAACTCCCAAATCCTAAATGCTTTTCATCGCACTAAATCCTATACACCGAGCTCCTAATCCCAAAATCTCCTAATCCCAAATTCCCGAAACCCCCAAATCCTCAACTCCTGCAGGCTTCGAGAGTCTTGGCTCACGGAATTCAGGGCTCAGCATTGGCAGGCTAGTATTTACAATACGAAGGATTTAGGAAGCCGTCCTTTTAGGAGCCCGGCCAAATAAAGCCAAGGCCCAAAGTTTTACTTTCCCGAGCATAGCCAAAGGCAAATCTGCCACGCAGAGACTCCTTAACTTGTGGGGTTCGGTGAGGATTATGTAAGCTTGCTTTTATGGGGCCGCAGCACATTGGAACTTTTGAGGTTGTGGGCGAATGCTAGGATGAGCTCTTCTTTGTATGTGTCCTAAAAACTATAGCCAAGGAACGATAGTACTAGCAGCAGCAGCAGGAGGAGTAGTAGGAGTAGGAGTAGGAGTAGGAGTAGGAGTAGGAGTAGGAGTAGCAGTAGCAGTAGTAGTAGTAGTAGTAGTAGGTAGTAGGTAGTAGTAGTAGTAGTAGTAGTAGTAGTAGTAGTAGTAGTAGTAGTAGTAGTACGTAGTAGTAGTAGTAGTAGTAGTAGTAGTAGTAGTAGTAGTAGTAGTAGTAGTAGTAGTAGTAGTAGTAGTAGTACTACTATGATTTCCACTAGTACTCGTACGAGTACTAGTACTCATACTACAAACAGTGCAACAACTACCACAGCCAATAACCCTAAACCCCAAACCCCAAAACCCTAACCCTTACTTAACCCCTGAACCTTCAATCGGCCCACTCTCCAAGCTCGGCAGGTTCAGACGAGACGGAGAGACCAGATGCAAGAAAGGGAGCAGGCGAAGCGGGCAGACGATGAGAGGGAGGAGGAGGACCCTGAAGATCCCGAGCCGGTTCCCATGAAGCGGCCTGCAGCCAAGTCGACAACAAAGGGTGGTGGCAAGAGGGGCTGGCCGAAAGGGGAAAGCAAAAGCCCGGGCCAAGCCTTCGGAGAAGGGTGAAGACGAGGAGCCAAAGCCGAAGCCAGCCAAACGAGGCAAGCAGGGTGACGACGACGAGCCAAAGCCGAAGCCTGCCAACAGAGGCAAGCAGGGTGACGACGAGGAGCCGAAGCCGAAGCCTGCCAAAAACGGGAAGCGGGGTGACGACGAGCCGAAGCCGAAGCCTGCCAAAAACGGCAAGCGGGGTGACGACGAGGAGGAGCCGAAGCCGACGCCTGCCAAAAGAGGCAAGCAGGGTGACGACGAGGAGGAGCCGAAGCCGACGCCTGCCAAAAGAGGCAAGCAGGGTGACGACGAGGAGGAGCCAAAGCGGAAGCCTGCCAAAAGAGGCAAGCAGGGTGTCGAGGAGGGGGAGCCAAAGCGGAAGCCTGCCAAAAGAGGCAAGCAGGGTGACGAGGAGGAGCCGAAGCCTGCCAAGAACGGCAAGCGGGGTGACGACGAGGAGCCGAAGCCTGCCAAGAAGGGCAAGCGGGGTGACGACGAGCCGAAGCCGAAGCCTGCTACGAAGGGCAAGCAGGGTGACGACGAGCCGAAGCCGAAGCCTGCGAAGAAGGGCAAGCAGGGTGACGAGCCAGTGCCGAAGCCTGCTAAGAAGGGCAAGCAGGGTGACGACGACGAGCCACTGCCGAAGCCTGCCAAGAAGGGCAACGAGCCGAAGCCTACGCTAAAAAAGACGTTCGCCAGAAGGTTCGAGCCCCCAACCGAGGGGGACTCCAAGTGCCTTTGGACCTCCATCCGGGATGCCTTCAATGCCGTGATTCGCCAACACTTCCGTTTCCCTGCTAAGCACGAGGATTGCCAGCCGAAATCTAGTCCCACCTAAACCCGAAAAAGCCCTGAACCCTAAAGTTTACTTTAAAGCCACACACCCCTAAATCCCTAAACTTAAATCGCTGCTTAATCGGAGAAACCAAAAAACACTGAATCTCTACTGATTCTAATGTTTCTCTAAGCACTCCTGGCTAAGGCCTTGATCATACTCAAAGCCCACAATCCTCCTAAACCCTCTAAGCCTCGAATCATGAAGCCTTAGACCTTTCCAAACCCTAACACCCTCTACGCCCTAAGCTCTCTTAAGTCGAAACCCATTTATGTTCTGCTTGCAGGATCTCTTCTGGAAGCACTGCCGGCCCATGCTGATCCAGGAGGAACAGCCCCACTTCAGATCGAAGGCACAGCAGGTTGCCTTTGAGTGGTTGGAAATGCAGAGAGCAAATGGTGCTCTGGACAACCTTGACAACTAAAGCCGCCCGTCTAGAGCAATGAACTGTTTCAATTGTAATTAAAGCTTACAAGTTTCCATGAACTATGCCACCCTATCCGAGGCTCCGTGGTACGATCCGACCGCCGGCTACATGAGTGATCCTGAGTCATAGCATCGACTCGGGCCTGCTTTTGTGTTTCAGTTCCAGTGCAACTCTCTGGGATCAACTAGGATCCCCTGACGGGTGTCTGCTTTCCAGGGGCGAGTGTGGGCTGTGCTTAAGTTAGTGCTCAGGAGTGACTACCTGCACGCACCGGGTTATGCTTGCTGGGTCGCCAAACACTGCCCTTTAGAGGAAGCAAGAGTCATGGCGAGAGATGCAGTATGTTCGTGGCAGCAACAAAAGTTGAGTGAGTCTTCATGACCAGCGACTGCATTGATTGATACTGAAGCCAAGTCTCTGCATAGATATTGAAGATAAGATGCTCTCGTCCCACGTCGCCAGGTACGATCGAAAGGATGAGCACCGTCTGGGCATTCCAGCAGTTTGGGCTTGCCGAGGAAGAAAGTGGGCCGCCATGTTTGGAACCTGGGTATGGTTTAGAGTGCGAAGCCTTAGGTTACTTTCAGGTTTTAGGTGTTTGGAAGGCTTAGGTTACTTTAAGGTTTAAGGTGCTTGGGGTTTCCGGGGCGGGTCTGAGGACGGTGGGGCTTGCCGCTTGAGATTGTGGCCTGGCTTGGGACGGGCTTTGGTAGCTTTCTTCGATCTAGCACTCCAAACCCTCAGCCTGAACCCTAAAACCCTAAACCCTGTGTGAGCGCCGAAGTGGCTTTGGGGTTCGAATACTTGCCTTTATCTTTGTGCGATTTCAGACTGAGAAGGGGGGTGTTCCAGGTATTGGTTGTCGGAGGCCCCAACCTGAAACTCCTTCGGTTGTGCGGCATAGAATCTAGAGGGCTTGGGGTCTCCAGGTTCAAGCTGTAGCCCTGCATCCTGAAGCACACGAGTGAAGCCCCCCAAAGAACAACTATTTGGTATTACAGGATATTAGGGGTTTATGTGGCTTAAGCTTTATTTGTGATCCCGGATCCTAGGCTTCTTAATCCCACGCCTTTGCAGCAAGAAGGCTTCAAGTTCTGTACGCAATAATCTAAGGATTTTTGGGATTCGGTGTTTGTTCTGTATCATCTACCCAAAACCTAAGTCAAAGATCTTAAACCTTTAATCTATGAAAGTGGCTTATCTCGCTTGTGAATGTGAAACCAGAAACTACCAAGTCTTTGCACAACTCCCAAAGTCCAAATGCCAAACTTCGAAGTCCAATAGCCTTAAGCCTAAACCTTAAACCCCTAATCCCGAAAGCCTTCCAGCCCAACCCCAAACCCTAAACACGAAGGCATTTCAGCCAAATTCAATCCTGTGAGTTCGCTCTGTTTCTCTCCGTCGACCCCAAAACCCTTAACCCTAGATTCCTTGGCCGACTCAAGCTGCAAGTCGGGCTCCGAAGTCGCCACGCTTTGCCTGGGAAGTCCAAAGATCAGTGTTGGTTTGTCAAAGAGCTAGCTTCGTATTCCACTCTAGGTCCTAGGTGCTAGCTAGCTTAGCATTCCACTATATTCCATTGTAGGTGCGGTACTACGCAGCAATTAGTATGGCGGCCCTAGCAGTCGGATCCAATGGAAGCCACGATCAAAGAGTCTGCTCGAAAGAAGGCTGTGCACGGTTGGTGGATGGGCTGCATCGCTACTGCTGTCGTGGCTGTCGAAAGAACGAACGTCATAGCAAGAAATGCTCGAGGATGAATGCTGCTATCGTTGCACTGGAGCCGATTCGAGACTGCATGACGTGTGATCGTAAGGTTTTTCCTCCACATATCCACTGCTGCTCAGTTTGCAAAGACAGACCTGGAGAGCACAAGCCGACATGCTTGCATAGGGCAGAAGCTGCTGCACGCAAGTTCTTGGAGGAAATGGATTGAGGTTCGGAGCTTGCCTGGTGTGCCGCAAAAGAAGATGCTATGTTGCTGACACTGCATGACTGTGTTGACAAGTAATTGTTTAGGCACTCAGACAGTGTTAGGGCAAAGGGAGGGATAGAGATAGAGAGAGAGAGAGAGAGAGAGAGAGAGAGAGAGAGAGAGAAAAAGAACAAAGAAAGAAAAGGCAAAGTGATGAAATGACACAGACAGTGACAGAGAAAGGGGGCCGAGCGAGCAACATGAACATCGGGGAAGCAGGCCCCGCCACGGGTTTTCGGGGTTTGGTCGGGGTTGTCCAGGCCCCAGCACTGGTTTTGGGACTTTGGTCGTCGTTTTGCAGGCCCTACCACTGGTTTTGGGGGTTTGGTCGGAGTTTTGCAGGCCCTACCGCTGGTTTTGGGGGGTTTGGTCGGGTTTTCCTACATTTTGGGCTGCCGGCTGCCTCCGTGCCCGTCCAAAGGGCGGGAATAGCCGGGATGGGTCCCTCACCCCAGCAGAGCATCAGCTGTGACCTGTGTTGTGCAGGCTTTTGTGGCCCAACATAGGGCCTGCAGCTCTGCTGTTTTGTGCCATGGAGGGAGATCCCGAAATGGAAAGCCTTTTGGCCCAGAGACAGGCCCTTTTGGTGCTCTGGATTGAATAGAACCAAATGTGTGGGATGCATTCACGAAGGCTTCTTCCCTTGATGGGCCCCCATTGTAACCGATCCCAGGATCAGATGAAGGCCCAGGGCTTGGAGCCGGCCAGCAAGAAGGACCTGCTTGTATCAGTGTGTCTTGTTATTGAGCTGAATAAAGTGTTGGTTGTTTTTCGACATAGGATGGTCCGTCACGTGGCACCTCGTGGCACTCCTCCCAGACGGGTTCCCAGCAGCAGTTCCCCTCTTTGCCACCTCCTAACACCCCAAGCGAGCAAACTTCGCCTGTCCGCCAAACCTTCCCTGACACAGTGCAGGACTCGGCCCCCGAGACCCAGCAGCCACAAAGCCAGACCGGCCAGCCTGTTCAAATCAAGAAGCCTGAAGAAAGCCAGGCCAGCCAGAGCCAGTCCCTTGAAAGCAAAAACCCCGCAGAAAGCCAGGCCACCCAGAGCCAGTCCCTTGAAAGCAAAAAGCCCGCAGAAAGCCAGGCCGCCCAGAGCCAGTCCCTTGAGAGCAAAAAACCCGCAGAAAGCCAGGCCGCCCAGAGCCAGTCCCTTGTGCCCAGTGAAACCAAGACCCCGGAGCAAGCCGCAACTGGCCAGGATCAGCAGGCAAAAGCCAAAGCCCAGCCCAAACGACTCCTTCCCAGCAGCAAAGCCAAGCCAGGCCAGACGAAGGAGGATGATGAGTATTGTCTAGGAGAGGAGGATCAGGCCATCGCCCCTCCCGCACAGGTGAGCAAAGCCACCCTGATGAAACGGCTGGCCCGGTTGTGTACGCCAAGGGAGGATGGATCGTACAAGATACCACAGGATGTTATCAACACTTACAAGAACATCGAAACTAGGGAGGAAGTCTACCGGAGCTTCGAGAAGTGTGGTTGCGACCCGGTTTGCCTGTCTCGTTTATGGTACCTTGTCGATACAATATCATACTTTCCCTGCTAATCTCCCACTAAGCAGCCAGGTGCTGTTCTCGAAAAGAATCAACCGAAAGTACGAAGAGATCAACGAGAAATCGGTGGAAACCGAGTTCGGATTCCTGACAGAACAGGAAATGGAAGAGAAAGGCTGGAGCGAGTGTCTTAGATGATCATACCTAAACCCTACTACCCTAAACCCTACAACCCTAAACCCCTGAGCCCCTAAAGCCTAAAGTCAAAACCCTATCACTACCTTCTTCCTTAGCCGAGGAAGAAGATCAAGGGCGCCAAGAAAAGCTGTGAGAAACGGCCCGGATGGAAGAGGAGATTGGTTCTACTTTTAGTGTTTCGATTCACTGCACATAGGCTCAGCTGCTGCTCTGTTGCAGAGGAAGTCTGAATACTGCGATGAGTGGATGTACTGGGTGGCTGTGAGGGTCAAGGGCTCCAACAAGTGCCATGGTTTTAGATTATGTGTGGAGTCTTTTTTTGTGTGTGTAGCCCCGAACTTCTGTCCTAGCTTCCTTGCCCAGGAAAACCAAGAGGCACACTGTGGCCGAGATTCTCGAAGGTGAGGATCAGGGAGACGGCCAGGATCCAGAGGAGGCCATGAAGGAGTTCCCGCACGAGGGCGATGACGAGAATGCAGCGGCCGGAGGCTTTCCTGGGGTTATCAGTGCCCCGCACAACCCTAAACCCTAAGCCCTGCCTATTGCTACTACTACTACTACTACTACTACTACTACTAATACTACTACTACTACTACTACTACTACTACTACTACTACTACTACTACTACTACTACTACTACTACTACTACTACTACTACTACTACTACTACTACTACTACTACTTACTACTACTACTACTACTACTACTACTACTACTACTACTACTACTACTACTACTACTACTACTACTACTACTACTACTACTACTACTACTACTACTACCACTAATACTACTACTACTACTACTACTACTACTACTACTACTACTACTACTACTACTACTACTACTACTACTACTACTACTACTACTACTACTACTACTACTACTACTACTACTACTACTACTACTACTACTACTACTACTACTACTACTACTACTACTGCTACTCCTACTACTACTACTACTACTACTACTACTACTACTACTACTACTACTCCTACTATTACTAGCACTACTAGCACTACTAGTCCTACTACCCTCGCTGCTAGTGATGCTGCTGATGCTGCTGCAAATGCTTCTGCTAATGCTGCTGCTCCTGCCACCGTTGCTGCGACTGCATTTTGGATGAGCACTACCAATACTACTAGGCTTGTGCTACTATCAATACACGAAGCAGTGCTTGTACTTTTTCAACACCCCGTTGTGTGGCTGGGCCCTTGGACCTGGATTTAGGGTTTTGGGGTTTTAGGGTTTAAAAGGGTTAGGGTTTAGGGTTTAGGTTTAGGCTTCAATCCAAGTTTCGGCAATCGTTCTATCGTGTTATTTCACGCCGGGCCTTCACATTCCCTTTGAAGAAAGGGTTTAGGTTGTAAGGTTTAGGGTTTTAGGGCTTAGGGTTTTAAGGGTTTTGGGTTTAGGGGTTAGGTTTAGGCTTCAATCCAAGTTTCGGCAACCGTTCTCTCGTGTTAGAAGCACAACCCCCAATAGCCTCACGCCGGGCCTTTACATTCCCTTTGAAGCAAGGGTTTAGGGTTGTAGGGTTTAGGATTTTAGGGTTTAGGGTTTAGGGGCTAGGGGTTAGGGGTTAAGGGTTTAGGTTTAGGCTTCAATCGAGTATTGGGTTGGAAGACTAGGTTGGGGGCTTCGGGTGATTAGTTACTGATTCTTAAGTATGGGAATTGGATTTCGCGAGTTTCCTGAGCCCCAGGAAGCCCAGTACTACCAAACCGGTAGCTCCTAACTAGCTCCCTTAAACCCTAAAACCCGAAGCCCTCCCTAATACTTGCAGCCAGGAGATGATGAGTCCGACGAGGACAGCAGCGATGATGGTGAAGAGGCCAGCAGAATACTCAAGAAAGTGATGTTCCCAGAGGTTGGCAAACGACCTCAAGAGGTGCTGCTGCTCGTCACTGCATGTCTACAGAAACGGAGCTCGAAACTCGTACCGGTTCTCCAAAAACTCGAGTCCATGGAGAAAAACATGCCTCTCTCGAGTTCACAGGTCAAGCAGCTCGACTAATTGTCGTGTGTGACTACATTCATCAACCTGCCCTCCTGTGCCACCCCAAAACCTAAGGTACAAGGAGAGCTTGAAAACGATCCTGGAGAAGCTCAACGAGCTGGAGGACGAGCTCACGACGGTCTACAGCAACGGGGTTGCTGTTGGGTTCACGAAAGAGAGCCTCGACAAACAGATTAGTGTGCTTGTTGTTGATCAGGATGTGGTTTTGGGGTATGCATGTTTGTCAGCTGCCATCAACCCACTAATCCCGCCAAGGGACCAGAAGAAGATGCGAGCCCAGTTCCAGATCGCCAAGACGAGGCAACTCGGTGAGTCGGTGAGTGGCTGGAAGAACATGCAAGAGCTCTACCCGAACCTTCCTTATTTGTACCAATGCTAAGGGCCGTCGAAGCTGAGATGATCTTCGAACGTTCCAAGAATATCAAGCCGCTTGTCCCATAAACCCTAAGCCCTACTAAACCCTGAACCGTTAACCCCTAAACCCTAAGCCCTCAGCCCCTCGACCCCTAAAGACTTCGTTTGCATGTGGCCTTGCATCGGTGCTACTCAATAATATGTGCAGCATTCCTTGTTGTGCATTAAGGATGCCGGCGAACGCCGGAAGCACCCCGAAGATCGAGCCGAAAGTGAAAGCAAAGCCAAAGCAGGCTGCAGCGAAGGGCAAGGCGGCACCCAAGAGAAAAGGTGATGATGATGGTGAGGAGGATGAACAGAAGCCGCCCAAACGGGGCAAGAAGTAGGGTGCCAGGTTAGCTCAGCTTGCACTTCGTGGTGATGGTATCAATGCCCTAAGCCCTACACCCTCAACCCTTCTAAGCTATGCGGCAATAGCTCCAACAAAAGCTTGCTGAGTTGCACTGAGCTCTATGAAAGAGTGGCTTGGACAAGCCGCTGGGCCAAAGGCCCGTCGTGCATGGCCCGCACGAGCCCAAAAGGTTGCTCGAGTCTGAAGCCTCCAATGCCATACCCCGCTCGAGAAACCCGCAGCAACGGCTTTAAAGTTAAAGACCCACAGGCCCGTAAAGCTCATAACCCCTCAAGCCCGAAACCCCAAAAGCCCTAAAGCACAAAACCCCTGAATGCTGAAGCCCTAAAACAGCAAAGCCCATTGTCCGAGTGTGAGCGCCGAAAGCCCAAAACCCCTAAAGCCCTGAATCCCAAAACCCCTGAAGCCCTAAAACCCTAAAGCCCAAAACCCCGAAAAGCCCAATCCCCTAAACCTCTAAAGCCCAAAACACCTAAAACCGTAAAGCCCAAAATCCCTAAAGCCCCGACGGCCTAAAGCTCAAAACCCCTAAAGCCCTGAAGCCCAAAACCCCGAAAGCCCTAAAGCCCAAAACCCCTAAAGGCCCAAACCCCTAAAGCCATAAAACACAAAACCCAAACCCCTAAAGCCCTAAAGCCCAAAACCCCTGAAGCCCTAAAGCCCAAAACCCCTAAAGCCCCAAAGCCCCAAAGCCCGAAACCCCTAAAGGCCCAAACCCCTAAAGCCATAAAACACAAAACCAAAACCCCTAAAGCCCTAAAAGCCCTGAAGCCCAAAACCCCTGAAGCCCTAAACCGGCCGTATGGCCTACAGGCCCGACCTTAAAAACTACGCCGACATCCAAGCTCGAATCTCTAATGCCCTGTGGACCACTCGATAAAACCCCAAACTACGGCTTTATGACCTACAGGCCCGATCCTAGAAGCTACGCCGACATCCGAATTCAAACCCCAACACGAATCCTATCCTCTATCACGCCAGGTTCCGGTGATGAGACTGCCGGCAACTTCGGCCGAGCAGCTCAATATGCTGAGATGCTGGGTGAGGGTGCTCGGTCCTCGGATCAGGTAGGGTCGGCGAAGCTAGGATGTAGGGCTTGGGGGTTTAGGTTTTAAAGGTTTAGGCTTTACCTATAGTCTCCATTGTAGTTCCTTTTTTTGGTTAACCAAAATCTCTACTATAGGATCCTAACCCTAAAACTGGTTAACCAAAAAAAGGAACTACAATGGAGACTCTAGGTAGCTTTAGGGTTTAGGCAGATCCATTCTTCCTTGTAGACACATGCTTGGCTGCTGTGTGTCCAAGAATACCAACCTTGAAACCCGGACCCCAAATCCCTGAGGCCTATAGACCCGAAACCCAAATGATAATGATTACGTTTGGGGTTTCCTACACCAAGCAAGTTGCATATCAGGAGAAACAACAGACCATGTTCGCAGCGGCCCAAGCCTCGAAGCCCCAAAGCCTAAAGGCCTGAAACCCATGCCCAAAGCCCAAAGCCGCAAGCCCTCGAGGCCCGAAACCCCAAAGAGTAATTTAGCTTTGAAGTTTCTACATCCCGCCCTCGGTTCAATATTGTGTAATGTAAAGACAGAGTCCGTACTTTCAAAAGCAAAAGCCAAGACCTCTGAAAGCCCGCAACAAAGAACCCTTGGCCGTAAACTCTTAAAACCCTGATCTCGACAATCCCAAATACAACATACCAAACTTCTACCCTTCAAGGAAACCACCTAAGTCCCGACCTTGTGGTCTCTTGCTAGCCAAAGCTGAGGGATTCTGGGGTATAGGATTTGGGCCCTGGGCTGAGGATCAGTAGCTCGAAGCCAGGCACACGAAGCGAAAATCCCCAACCAAACCCAATCTCTAAAGCAACCCCAAATGCAGCCAGTGGGCCCCAAGACCAGTTGGATCCGCTTCGGTCAACAAGTCCCCGGCTAAGGGTTTAGAGCTTAGGGTTTTATGGTATCATCCCCCTATTCTAATTCTTTACACTCCAAGCCCGCAAGAACGAACCTAAAGATTGTGTTTGTTTTGTTTTAATCGCTGTCGAAGAAAACTACTCTGCCGAGGCCACTGCCAAGGACACCAAGCGGTGTCTCCGACAAATGCAGCACCCCAACGAGCCGGAGGAGAAACGGAGACAGGCCCCGAACGAGGAGAGAGATTGTCACACTTTCTTTAAACACTGGGGTTTATCTTTGCCTGTGCCAATAACGGAAAAGACCTTCGTGCTGGAGGACAGAGAGAAAGCTGAGACTGCATTTATAAAAGTGCAAGACTGGTTGCTGTATCTCTTGAAACGCAATCGCTCATTGCTCGCTGGGGGCAACGAGTCTTTGGAGTTCCAACTGCAGGCCTACTGGATGGCTTACAGGCAGACTCACAGCACCCATCCGGTGTTCGATCGAGGGCTGGACCTCGGGACCACGATTCCATTGGCTTTTTATTCAGATGAAGGCAAAGGCCCGAAGCGAGGCAACTTCGTGGTGGCCTCCATCGAGTCACCGATAGGTTTGTGGGACGTGGCCGAGGACTTTTCTTGCACTTGCGAAGAGGATGTGAAGAAGGCACCGCAGCAGTTTGTTCCGGGCCAGCAAGCAGCCGGCCCGTACACGCCGATGGAGGAGGCCGCCCTCAAGCAAACCCATACAAATAAAGGCCACTCCTACCTCACCAGACATGTGCTTTTCGGCCTCCCAGATTGGGTTTACAAACACCATCCAGAAGTTTTGGAGCAGCTGACCCAGCAGGTTGCTGACGAGCTCTCGCTGCTTTTTTCTTCGGGCCTGGAGGTTGGTGGGAAGGTTTATACGGCTTGCCTTGTTGGGATCAAGGGCGATATGAAACAAATCGCTGAAAAAATCGCCTATCTCAACAGATACTATGCTCGTTTGGGCCCTGTGAACTACAATGGTGTCTGTGCACATTGCATGGCGGGCACGAGTCCCGCTATTCCTTTTGATGAGCTGGCTCACGAGCCATCCTGGGCTTCGACACTTTTCCAGCAGCGACCTTGGGACTCGACACCTGGTATGTGCAATGTCCCTCACGACAGCGATGCACCGGAAAGAGTTCTGAAATATGACATGTTCCATCTTTTCAAAGTTGGGCTTGGACGAGATATTTGTGGCTCCCTGGTTTTTTTGGCTCGCCTTGGATATTACGATGATCCGAATGGCGGCGATGATGCAAATATCAAGTCGAGGCTCAACCGCTGCTTCTCCCATTTCAAGCTGTGGCGACTGGCATCCCACAAGACAGCAGCTGTACGATACTTTTCGAAATCTCTGTTCAATCTGAAACGGTTGACCGACTTCGCATGGGCGAACACCAAGGGTTCGGATACCATGCTCTTGTTGGAATATCTCAGCTTCTATGTGACGATCTTGCTGAGAAGACCCAACTTGCCTGCCGCACATGCTGTTTTGTTTCGTGTTCTGAAGAAGACGATCCTGGAGTCGCAGAAGGCCTTCACTTTGATGTACAAACATGGTCTGTGGCTGAGGAGGGCATGTGCCCAAAATCTTTATTTGAGGTTGATGTCCGTACTGTCGGGCTACCAGCATCTGGCTCAGCATGCTTTGACGATGAGGATGCCGTTTTTTGCGCTGAAACCCAAATTCCACGGCATCCACCATGTGGCATATGAGATCCGACAAGCATTGCTGGCCAATGCAAAGCTCATCCCGAACCCCATCATGTGGGGGTGTGAGCAAGGAGAGGACCTTATCGGTCGAGTCTGTGCTCTATCGATCAAAGTTTCGGTGACAACGATCAGCAAGCGGGTTCTGCAGAGACACTTCCTGAAAAAGGCAGCTCTCATCAGGAGGCACCGACAGCTCCGATCCAGCCGAAAGCTGCGGCTCTGAGTTCCACGGGCTTGAAGTATAGCATCCCCTATATATCAGGTTTAGGGTCTTTACACTATAGATACAGGAAGCCCAAGGGACACCACGGCTGCAGCTTGGACACCAGCAGCTCGGCACCGAATGGCCGCCAAAATGAAGGATGGAGCCGGAGGGTTGGGGTTTAGGGCTGCTTAAGGTTCAGAGGTTCAGGGCTCTCGAACGTAACACTTTGAGTGGTGGACTGCCGGGTTGTGTGGGGGTTTGAGGGTGCTTTAAGTTCAGGGGTTCAGGGTTCTCTGAATGAACAGGATTGAACAGGTCTGAGCCACCATGCCTCTCGAACCTTCTTTCGGACCCGAACCCGCAATCAAGCAACAACCCTCGTCTTTAGGCTTCGACTATCAAGATGTTTAGAGTTGCCTTAGCCACTCTCCAGCTTCAAACATCGCCCAGCTTGAACCCTAGATCTCTTTAACCATTCTCCAATCTTGAAACATCGACCAGCCCCAACCGCCCCAACCCTCAAACCAGTCAGGGCTTCAGGGCTTCAGCTTTTTGGTTGGGTTTCAAGGTGTCAATTATACAGAATGTATCTTGTCTTGTTTCAATCATCAGAAGTCTAGTGTCTTTGGCGGCGCTTTTGTTTTTGTGTCGGCGTTTCTGTTTACTGTCGGCGTTTCTGGTATCTGGCGGCGAAAATAAACGCCGTTATGCTTGGCGGCGAAAATAAACGCCGAAGGATTCTCTAGGTATGTATACATTTACATACGTACATATGAACGTACATACATATTCATATATATATATATATATATATATATATATATATACCTATCCATGTGCATGTAGGCCTTGCTGCAGATGCTACGTGCTGTTAAACTATTTGTAGCTCTGAAATCCTGAGCCTGAAGCCGGTGCTTGTAGATAGAAAAACCAAACTTTGTTCCTGTCCGCTGCAAAGTCCAGTGCCAAATGGCCTCTGAGGGATACACTTAACGTATGCACAGCAACAAAGAAATTGCTCTGAAGACCCCAATGCCCTGCAACTTGTACGCCCCTATCGAAAACCACCCAAACCCACAATTCTGAAACCTGAACCCTAAACCCAGAAACCCCGAAACACAACACCCTGAAAAAATCCATGGAACCACAAAACCCTAAATCCCGGAAACACTTACCAGCCAAGGCACAGATTGAAGACCATGCCTCGAATCCCCGGGATCTCTGCGACATTGGCAATACCCGTGAGGTCGAAGTCCTCAGCGGTTTAGGGTTTACCCTAAGGCCCCATAGTAGTTCCTTTTTGGGGTTCATATTGAGAATATTATGAGGTAGTCCCAAAAAGGAACTACTATGGGGCCTCTGGGTAGCGCAATCTGGGATTGAAAACTGCCGAGTTCTGCAGGATTTACGTAGGGTTTAAGGTTTGCGTTTGGGATGGTGAAGTGTGGGGTGGTCTGTTCGGGACTTAAGGCAGCGGGTGGCGGGACTGAGTTCCGGGTTCGCCGTCGACTGTATGTGTTTTCGGCGGTAAATTGCTTAAACAATCGACTTCGGAATCTGCATCGGACCCCTCAACGCCTAAACCCTGCAAGCCCTACGCCCTACGCGTTCCGGCGCGAGAGGGAATTGAAAGCTCTGAAATACCCGGGAATTTTTATATACACATACATATATATATATATATATATATATATATAGGGAGAGAGAGAGAGAGAGAGAGAGAGAGAGAGAGAGAGAGAAAGACAGAGAGACAGAGAGACAGAGAGACAGAGAGACAGAGAGACAGAGAGACAGAGAGACAGACAGACAGACAGACAGACAGACAGACAGACAGACAGACAGACAGACAGACAGACAGACAGACACACCCGCGCACGTGCGTGCATATATACATACACACCTATCTATACTATATATATATATATATATACAGAGATAGATATGGATGTATTTCTACGAGTATCTGTTTGCGTATGTCTGTATGTATGTACGTATGTACGTACGTAGGTACGTAGGTAGGTAGGTAGGTAGGTATGTACACATATACATATGTATGTATGTATGTATGTATGTATGTATGCATATGTATATATTTATATATATATATATATATATATATATATATATTATACATAGGGTTTCGGGGGCTCTTTGGCGTTTACTGGTGTTTTCTGGAGGGCTTACCCGTGGTTGCAGTGAGGGTTTAGTAGCTCAGGGTTTAGTGACTTTAATGTTGACGGCTCCGGAAACACGGGAGTACCAGTAGAATGCTGCAGCATATGCTACTGCTGGACATATTGTCATCAAAACATATGGGAGTTTCCGAAAATAGGGGACCCTAATAATATAGTACCCTAAATAGTAGGATCCTTATTATAAGGACCCCAAGATAAGGTACCCCTATTTTCGGAAACTCCCGTAATTATTTCTATTCCTATAGCCTCTGTGCGAGTAAGACTGATGCTCGAGGCTTTTTGGTCTAGTCGGTTTCAGGCTTGTGGTTCCAGGGGCTTAACGATATGAAACCCTAAACCCTGCGTTCTGGATGAAACTGGAGAAGCTTTCGTGGGGGCCTTCCTAATTAGGGCTTTGGGTGATATATTGAAGTAAATAATATAGGTAGCAAGGAACCCCGAAGAATAGTATGACTAATCACGGTACTCAGGCTGCTTCCTTCCCTTGAAAATCGCCACCGCGGTTTGCAGCCGAAGCCCTGGAAACCCCCTTACCATTTTGCTGCTCCGCTGCTAGACTCCACCTGTTGCCTCAAACACCCTTGTCCTTTTAGAAATAATTGACAGAGACCTATACCTATATCCCTTAATAGGAATTAAAGAAGGTCTACTAGCCGGTCTGTTTATTCTTTTGGGGGAACCATGAAAAAGGACAAGGCTGGCCTCAAAAACCTACCCCTGTCCAGGCGCCATATTTAGGCTTCTGTATCCCTCAGGCTCATTGTAGCCATATAGTAGGTACGTAGGCCTTAAAGGGATCCCTATATATGGTTACTTTAAGACCTGAGTACCTACTATATGGGTACATGGAGCCTTGGGTATCTACCTTCACCCCACGTAACCTACCTTTCTAAGGACTTATGGGAACCCTAAAACGGTAGGTTCCTTAGGGTCCAGGTAATGCTTGAGCTTAGCAGAGGTATTTTCGGGTGCAGCTCCCGGAACTCTAAACCAGAGCCCTAAAACCTGAAACCCTCAAACCCTAAACCCCAAACCCTAAACCCTTACTAACACCCTAGCACCTTAAACCCTAAACCCTAAACCCTTACACTAACACCCTAACACCCCAAACCCTACAACCCTAAACCCCTAAGCCAGGGCACAATTTCCGGCACCTCTGGCATGGAGAGGCCGATCCCTCCGATGATCGGCAGCTTGTCCTGAGCGGCTTTGAGAGTTTGGGGGATCTTTGGGGCTTAAAGGAGGGACCCTTAATCAGGACCCCTAGGTATACATCTTTCATATAGCTTAGCCGGCTTTAGGGCTTTAGGCATTTGGCGGTTTAGGGGTTTAGGGTTTAGGGGTTTAGGGCTTAGGGTGGGATGTAGGGGAGGGCTACATGGCTTTAGGGCGTTTGGACTTAGCGCTTGGGATCTTTGGGCTTTTGCGATGTTCGTGATAAGAATTTTCAGGTTGAGGCTTCAGGATGGCTCTGTCACTCGTCAGGTTACCTGGCGATGATCGCCATGACTTGCGTGCATCGTTGTTGCCACTGAGGATGTCTGGTGTTGCTCTGAGGCTGCGGGATGTTAGTTGCACGTCCAGAACCCCGAAACCCTGGACCCCTAAGCCCCAAACCTCGCGCGACCCTAAACCCCCAAACCCTGAACCCCTAAAAACCCTGAACCCCTAAATCCCTAAATCCCCAAAACCCGTAAAGCCACTAAACCTCTAAAACCCCGAAACCCCCTAAGACCCCCAACGATCCGCCAGCCAAGAAGCCAGGATTGGCCCCTGGTCCACCTCAGACTTTCAAGCTGAGGGTTTAGGGTTTAGGGGTTTAGGGGTTTAGGGTTCCCCTGCCTCAATAAAACCGTATTCCATGCGATTTAGGGTGTAAGGTTGACCATCCATACATGCTGTAACATCATACTCTTCTTCCTCATCATCCCCATGCTGCAGAATTTCCCGAAAGCCAGAAAATGAAATCCGACATTCGAGTCCCACTCAGAGCCCGAAGAGTCTCCATGGCAGCCCCCAAGTAAAGAATTCTATGACATCCTCTAACTCTACCTAGGATGCCCAGTAACCTAGGAATAAAAAGGCCTCCCTTTTTGGTGTTGGGTAACTTTACAAGGAGCCTAGGACGACAAAAAGGGAATAAGGGTACTACTGGGCATCCTAGTCTACCCCCCCCCAAAGTGTTTTGGGTTGAGGGCTCCAGGGGCCGGAAGCCCTAAAACCGAAACCCCAAGTAGAGAGCCCCAAAGCCTAAAACCGAAGGTTTGGGGAAACCGAAACGGCCTCGGCCCCCACCAGCCCAAACCGCAAAGCCAGGTCTCTTGATCCAAAACCCCCACACCCCAACCCCCTGATTGCTATACGGTGCCTGAAGTGAAAAAACAGAGGTTTCCGGCTTCATTACACTGTACTTAGAGTGAGGACATGTAGGGAATAGTCTTATCAACTATTCAGCCGTGTGTACTCCTCCCCAAGCGCAAACCAAAGTGTCCTACGTACCTACGTAGTACAGAATATCGTTCGGATCCTATATTAGATACCATTACGATCCTAATGCCTAGACATACGGAGAAGTTTCGCAAGCCTCAGCAGAAAGGCTAGGCCGTTTAGGTTTTACTTTGAGGGCTCCGGTTCGAGGGTGCGTTCTGGGCTCCTCTGGGATCCGCAGCCCTAAACCCTGAACTCCACAGGGCTTTGGGGCTTCCTCCAGCCGAGCCCCAGACAAACATGCCCAAGCTAAACGCTAAGCTACTATTTGCTTAAGAACCCCCCCAAAAAAAAAAATATTCCTTATGGGGGTAATATAGGGATTATTATTTTTATTTTTGGGGGCTTCTTAAGCAAATAGTAGTAAGCTAGTGGCCCCAAATTCTTGTAAAGAATCTGAACTAATATGGTTTGGGCTTTAGGGCTTTGCTTTATAAAGCATGCTCCACGGAGCGCAACGATAGCAAGAAAACTCACAGGTGATCCACCCGAATGCCCACAGAGTTGTTAATGCCCCATGTTCCGTAGAAGGCCCCTACGAGCCCTACGAGTCTTGCAAAACCATGGCCCGAAGCATTCCAAATAACAAGACCCTAAACCCTACACCAAAACCTTGAAGCCCGCAGGCCGTACTTACTTGCTCAAATTTACAAGTCGTGGAAACATCCAAAACCCAAAGCCAAAGCCCCTTTCACCTGCACCCGAAACCCAAAACCCTAAACCCCAAGCCCTGGACCCAAGACGCCTAGAAACCCTAAACCCTAAACCCTGGACCCAAGACCCCCCAGAAATCCTAAACCCTAGACCCTAGACCCTACGGCCCTAATGCCGCCGAGGTCGCCAGCAGCCTCGCTTTGATTCTGAGGTCCTTCACGCCAATGGGAATGCTCAGAGCCACCTGAGTTTGATTTAGGGCAGTTGTTTAGGCTTTTTTTTTTGGGGGGGCGGGGGGGGGGTTCGGGTTTAGGGTTTAGGGTTTAGGGCTTAGGGTTTAGGGTCTTTTAATGACGGTGTGGGGTTGAAGCTTCTTTTTTTATCGGCGCCTTACACTGTGTTTGCAGGGGGTTGTTCCGGTCGCAGAGGCGAAAGTATCTGGCGGCAAGGTCGCGTCGAAAGCATCGTACTTCCCTGATCAGCTGTTAACGCCTGGTGGTCGAATCGTTCTCTCTTACGCGGCCAAAACACCCAAACCTATCCCTCCTAGGGTTTAGGGTTTAGGGTTTAGGGGTTACCATCCACGAGTTTGTTGATTGGTTTTTGTATGGAAATTTGGCCAGGTCTCTGTGATTTTCGCCTGAAAGGCGCAGGTTGGATTTAGTTTAGGGCCCCAGGGTGCGCGCTTCTGTGGGGACTTGTAGGGATCTAGAAGGGGCGTTTGGAGTTCTAAAAGCCAAACCATGCCGAACACTTCCTGAACCCCAGGTGGTGGGCATAGGGTCTCCAATCCCCGACGCCACACCCCTAAAGCCCTCTGATACCCGGGGCCATCCCTACCCTTCGTCCCAAACCCGCCGTCTCTCCATCTCCAGGGTTTCTTGGTTTAAACCTGAAGGCAGAAGGCCTTGTAAACCCCTGCTAATGACTAGGATGCCCAGTAACCTAGGAATAAAAAGGCCTCCCTTTTTGGTATTGGGTAACTTTATACGGAACCTAGGACTACAAAAAGGGAATAAGGGTACTACTGGGCATCCTAGATAATGAATATCTCTTAAACAGCCCTCAACAACAGCAAAGGCGTTATCTGTAGGGGCCTCAATAATTAGAATAGGGTTTTGGGGGGGGGCCTTATTGCAGTCATAATATAGTATACCCCAAATTTCGAATCCCATCTTCAGTACACAAACCTAAACCCTTGTAGTAACCCTTACAGGACCCCTGATGATGCCTTTTAAAGGAACTCTGCCCCAATATTGGAACTCTCACGAAACCCTGCAACCACCAGCTACGGCCGGGCCCCGCGCAGCTTCAATCACCTGATCGGACTCCCATGAAATCCTGGGCTTTTCAGTAACCAGGGAGAAAAAAGTGCAAAACTTTGATTCCATAATGGTTCCTTTACGAAAAGAAGTACTAAATTATGGTACTCCAAAGCCCAGAATCGGAAGTGCGGCTCGAAGACCTGAGGGCATTTTAGGGATGAAGGCTTAGGGCGTAGGGTTTAGGACTTGTAAACCTTCGGGTGTAGGGCTTAAGGGGTTTGGGGATTAGGGCTTAGGGTTCAGGGTTTTGGGAATAGGGCTTAGGGGAATAGGGCTTAGGGTTGTGGGTTTAGGGAGTAGGGCTTAGGGCTTCGAGCTTATAAGGCCCAGGGTTTAGGGCTTATAGGGTTTAGGGTTTAAGGCTTAAGGTTTAGGGTTTTGGGATTAGGGCTTAGAGTTTTGGGTTTAGGGACTATATAAGGCTTCGGGTTTAGAGCTTATAGGGCTTAGGGATTCGGGCTTATAGGGTTCAGGGTTTAAGGCTTAGGGTTTAGGGATTAGGGCTTAGAATAATTAAAGTGTTTATCGACCTGGGTTTTGTAAGGGTTTACTGTAAGGCGTATTTATGAGGGCTCAACTTAGGGCCCCACCAAATCAGTGTAGGTGTTCAGGGGTTGAGGGCTTAGGGAAGCCTAGGGCGTATCTTGTGCTTCCTTCAGTTCGTCTTGTGCAGGCGCAAAGCTTCACAGCTTGGAAGTTTGCACAACCACTCTACCCTAAATCCTAAACTCTAAAACCCTGAACCCTACATACCCAGATGCCGAAAAAATCGAACTGGTGATCAATCGCCTCGAGCGAGTCCTCGTAAGATGCCCAATCATGAAGAACCGAAGAAGCTCATGCCTGCAACTCCCATCCGCCCCTCCTTAACCTACCAAAACCTAGCTTTCTGTAGGGTCCCTATGAATTGAATATATTGGGGCTTATAATAGGAACCTGCAAAAAAGTACGTTATAGAAGTTTAAGGTTGGGCCTAACCCCTGGAAATCTCCAGCCGAGAGACGAAATGGGTGCTGCGGCTGTGTGAGCCTGCCGGGGCAACAGTTCGGGGATTGTAGCGCTGCACCCCTGAACCCTAAACCCTAAACCCTGAACCCCAAACCCTAAAGCCTAAACCCTAACCCCTAAACCCCTGAACCCTAAACACTAAAACCCTAAACCCTGAACCCAAGAACTCCAAAGCTGACTGAAACCGCCGGAAAGCGGAAACCCTCAAGCCTTAATTAAGAGTAAAATAGGAAGAAAAAGGGTGCCCTTTTTGGTTTAAAGGGGTTTATAAGGGAACCTCAACCCTAAAAAAAGGGAATAAGGGCCTACTCTGGGTCCTAGCAAGCATAACCAACCCGAAACCTCGAACTGGAAATCCAGAATCCGACACCCGGAGCCCTGATTTCCTTACCTTTGGGTCGTAGGGAATGGAAGAATGGTAGAAATAGTAGTTCTATGGTAGTAATATGGTAGTAATATGATAGTAATATAACAGCAATATGGTAGTAATAGTACTTATAATTGTACCCCCACTCCTCCCTTCCCTACTACCCAAAGGTAAGTTTCAGAACCAACGGAACTCTCAAAGTCGAACTCGAAACCCGAAGCCTAAGGAGTACTTTTCCCTACTTGTCGGGTATCATGGGGAACTAAAGGTTAACCTTTTTCGTTATATAGGGATTATATAGGGACTCTACTACTAGGTTTCTCGCCTGGATGGATAGTGATAATTCGGTACAGAAATCTCCCATAGCCCAAGCCGAACTGTTCCGTGCTTCTGCATTATCCCCCCGAAACCCTGCACTAGCCCCCCCCACCTCTAAAACTCTCAAACCCTAAACCCTAAACCCTAAATCCCTAAACGGCCTTAAACCCTAGACCCCAAACCCTAAATCCCTAAACGGCCCTAAACCCTAAACACCAGCTTAAGCCCTACACTTCACACTGCAGGAGACCCTTGGTGCAGATCTCGCAGGGCCTCGTCTTCTCCCCTTGCTAAGAGCCTTTTTCACTGATTTCGGTTTAGAAGTTAGGGGGCCCCAAACCTCAAACTGCCTTAAACCCTGTGGGCTTAAGAGTTTAGGCTTCCCCGGACTTAGCCAGGTATCATAGGGACTAGGGGGAGGGACTATACTTCCTGAAATAAGCCTTGCTGAGTCCTTTTATGGGTTTTAAGGTCCTCTACCCCCCCTCCCCCTACCCCCCTACCCCCGTAAGGGTCCCTATGAAGGTATGCTTCCGGGCCTCACGAGATATGGACCTCTCGCCTTCCCCGGTCATCCTGAGCCCTACTACTGCAGGGGTCTTAATAAAGCCCTAAACCCCAAATCCGAAGGGTTCAAACCCCAAATCCGAAGGGCTTCAAGCTGAGACCCCCACGTCATCTTCCCGAAGGTCGGCGGGGTGTTCCCGAGGGTGAACTTCGTCAATCCTGGTCTGCATGCACAGCGATACTAGAAGCTCAGGGGTTTGGGGTGTAGGATGAAGCGTTTAGGGGGTCAGGAGGAAGGGTTCAATATCACTACGAGTACTTCTATTGCTTGTCTGCCTGTGATGATAGTTCATAAATTCTGGTCTGCTATTTAACCAAGGGACCTGGAACTTCCTTTCTGACAGATGTCGGTCTGTCGGTTAGTCTGTCGGTCTGTCGGTTGTCGGTCTGGCGGTCTGTCAGTCTGTGTGTCTGTCTGTTCTGCTGTCTGTCTGCCTGTCTGTCTCCGTTGTTTGCATCTATGCATGTATGCATGTGTGCATGTGTGTATGTATGCATGTATGCCTGTATGCCTGTAGCATATGCAAGTATGTAGGTTTGTATGTATGTATTTTTGCATGTATCTATGTATCCATGCATGTAGGGATCTAATTAACATAGTATCTTCGTACCTTTATATGTTGGTATGTATGCATGTGTATGCTTATGTGTGTATGTATGTCCGTACACATGCAAGCCTGCATGTGTGTATGTGTGTATCTTTGCATGTATGTACGAACTTATGTGTGCATGTATGTGCGGGTATTGTAGGTGTGCACGAATGTATGTATGTATGTATGTATGTATGTGTGTATGTGTAAGTGTGTGAGTGTATGTGTACACTTTTCTGCAGGCGCATGGGCAGTGCCTGCATATGTCTTTCGGCATGTCTGTACATAAGTATATACATATATGAAAGCATGTATATATATATATATATATGTCTATCTATACGCATCTGTATATGTGCATGTATATATGCACATGTATGTGTATATGTACACGCTTGCGAGATATAAAGTTATCAAACATAGTTACATCTCCCAGGAATGAAGAACCGTCATTATAAATGTACTAACATATGCACACTATCATATACATCGACAACGCCAAGCCGTACTTCCTGCAGCCAAGACCGTCACAGAACACTAGTCACAGAATAGCTTATGCAATAAAAGCCAGTAAGATAGGTGGGCTACTGAGGGTCTTCGTTCGAGTAGAGTTTAGGTGCCTTGAGTGGTGGGTTGGGTTTCTCTGGAGCACCAGCCCCGGAGGGTTTAAAGGGGATTAAGGGTTAAGGGTTTAGGGTTTAGGGGTTTAGGGTTTCGGGTTAGACTATGGAGTTCTGCATTCCCGGTTTAGGGGTTTAGGGTTTCGGGTTAGACTATGGAGTTCTGCATTCGGCCTAGAAGTTTACACATAGAGACGGGGTGGGTGAATGTCTCGGGGTTTGGGCGTTGCTCCCGGCTTTTGAAAACCCTCTGAGAGCTCTGAGAGGGTTACAGTGTCTAGGAGCCAAAACAACTAGAATACGGTTTGGAGATATATGATAGTACATGAATATCTACATCATACTGGGTAATAAGGTAACTAGTAATCAGTGTGATCCTGGTAGTACTACCACCAGTACTAACCATATAATCAGAATAGTAGTAATAAGGAACATTACCTATCCTTTAAGCCTCGTACTCAAAATCCTGAAGACGACGGCCCGAAAAGAGTCGTATACTTGGTATGTGGTTTCAAGTTCAGGGTCCAGGCTTCAGGGCATAGGGTGAAAGCTTTATGGTTGTGCATCTGAAGTAACTGCTGTAAAGCTGGAGACTCGTTCTCCATTGAAAGCAAACATGAGTTCATTTCCAGCACGAGTCATCCTTTCGTTGTTTCCTGCTTCTTGGTAAGCTAAAACGGCAGGTAGTTTGGTGCATAGTAGAAGCCCAAGGTATTCCAGCGAAATAGAGCCAACATCTCTTGTGCTTTATGGGAATTAGACTGAAGACCTTTACGACCTCGGAAAGGGCTCAAGCAGACTGGAAACTTGACGTAAACTCGGTAAACCTGAGCCGGGCAGCTGATGTTCACCGGCGACAAGGAATTCAGGGCTGGCATCAGCTCCGTTTGTATTATTCCTGCACAATGCTCTTTGCGCGAGGATTCGGACCCTATACCCTGCATCATCACCATTGCTAAAGATTCAACCCTATGCCCCGAACGATAAAGCCCTAGCCTCTGAACTCTAGACGTTGAAGCCTGAGCCCCTAAACGCTCAACCACAGACCCCGAACTCCGAATCCTAGAAGAGGACGTCTGTAGCGGTAGGGGTCGCGGTAGTGGCATTTGTGTTTTCGTGTTTCCGCCGGCATGAACGAGGAAATCTTGGCAAGCTGACAACAAAAAAGCAAGCCCCGGCTTACCATGCAGGTGCATGTGCCTGACCGGAGCGCATGCAGACGCCCTGATGCCTGTTTGTAATAGCGAAAGTCTATCTTTTTAGCAGTGGTAGCAGGAATACTACGGTTGATGATAGAAATCCTGCATTACCTTAAGCCTAAACTATGGGAATTATGGTATATTCCTTATCATGGGTAATGCAGGATTTATACCATCAACCGTATTGTGCAGTTTTTTGTTGCTTTTGTCCAGGCACCGATGTCCTTTCGACAGGTCAACCAGGATGGGCCAAAAGGTTGACATGAGCTCATCTGCGGTGGCTGCCTCAGATGGCAGGAGCCACGGAGGAATTCCTTGTCACGTTGAGGGACAGCGGGAAGGGCAAGGGAATCCCTAGAACCGCGGAAAGGCCTGACCTTTTCGGTTAAAGAACCCCCAGAGTTCGCCACAAAAAACCGACGTTATTTAGGAGTTTCATGCAGCGGAAATCCTGGCACCTGAGACACACCCTCATTGCATCAATTCGGTTTAGCAATCGTGCCGCGGATTCATGGGAGATACACTCTTGTGGATCGGTGCTTGGACCGTGGTGTTGAGAGGATGGCCTGGCCCAACAACTGTGGGTAAGCAAGTCTCAGCATGTCGAGGAGGGTTCCTTGTCAAAGTCGATCGGCCTCTATAGGGGCCTCTCCCACGGTCCAGACTCCCCGTTCTTTACAGATTCAGGTGTGCGAGCTGTATGGAACAAAGGAAGCGCTATACATCCTGAACTCGTGAAGCCTTGGAAATCCCGAAAGCCTAAACCTTCACGTCTGAAACTGCCTGACTGACCATGCCAAGACACGTTTAAGACGATGCTGCCGTCTTCCTTCTCATCCTCCACCTTCACCTCCACAACTTAACGGGCTTAAGGCTTACAGCAAAGAAGACAGCGGTTTGGGGGGGTATCCCCTGAGCCCTAAACCCTACACCAAGTTACTTTATCTATCTTATACATATAAAAACATAAGTGTATATATATATACACATATATATATATATAGATATATAGGAACGATAGTTGAGGCTTCAAGAAGTGAACGGATAACCCGGAACTCAACCAATCCGAAGTCCTTGGTACACCCCGTGCCCCGGGTCGGCGAATGGGCAGCCGACACTTGGAGGATGAGCGGACTTAGGGGGTCAGGGCTTAGGGTTTTACGGGTTTAGGGGGGTTAAGGGTTTAGGGGTTTAGGGGTTAAGGGTTTTAGGGGTTCAGGGGTTTAGGGTTTAAGGTTTAGGGTTAGAGGTTATCCTACCTCAGTAAGTAGGTTATAACTAGTAGAGTGATAGTGTGGGCGCCTTAACAATTAGAAAAGGGCTTCGGGGCCCATTATACTCTAATTGCAATTTATGAAGCCCCCAAATAGTGTTGATACATATTTAGGTCCCTAGCTTACCCAAACTTGCTGTCGCGGAATACTCGAAGGATCTGGAAATTGCGGCCCAGGAGGACACGGCCTAAGAATTTAGGGGTTTAGGGTTCAGGGTTTAAGGTTTAGGGTGTCCGGCTGAGGGCTTAGGGTTTCGAGTTTAGAGTTTAGGGGCCTCAATCGTTCACAAAGGGTGTTGGGTATATTGGAGTGTTTGTACGAAGGGTAACTGGGCACCGTCGGTGTACCTTCTTGTCCAGATCCCCATCTCACCTGACCTAATGCCAATCGATAAAGACGCCGATCACCGCGAAGATGGCGACTTGCCAAATTGCTCTGTCCCGATAGAATCTGGTGCACAGGGGCTTAGGGTGCAGGGCTTAGGAATCCATGTATACAAGTCATTGAGAGACCAGTACATCCGGAATGTAAAATTAGCAAGCCAGTCGAAACCCCAGCCCTTCCCGGACAACCAAGCACCTGAACTGCACACATGATCTGACACCCTACAGAATACCCATCATCGTCGCCCCCACCCCGCTCCCCACCCCTCACCCGCCATGATAAGACTGTCAATGCCGAAGACAGAAACAACACCAATCATAATGAGAATAAACAGCCACAATAATCGCAATCATACCAACCATACTAATTGCAACCTACAATTTCGTAATAATACTGATAGTACTAATTGCAACCCAAAAAAATTAGCATAGGAAGATCGCCTTGGCGACCTCCACGGACGTCTCCGAGTCCACCACCGCGGTGCTCTCGGAACAGCCCATGCTGGCGCGATCCCGACAGCGGCTGCCCTTCTGGTGGTGCTTTGAGCCCGGGGACGCCAGTCAAGGTTCAGGTTGTGGGGATTCGGGCGAAGGCTTTAGGGATGTACATATGTTATGCATATATATATATATATATATATATATATGCATGTGTATATATAATATATATATATATATATATATATGTATGTATGTATGTATGTGTATATATATATATATATATATATATATATATGATCCCGGTTCGGCCGGCCCCCCCCCCTCCCCCCCGCCAATGGTTCCTCCTCCCCCTCCTGTGGTGTGGTGTGGTGTGGTTTGGTTCGGGAGTGGGTCTGCTTAGGCTGGTTACCCCACTCCCCCCTGTGGTGTGGTGTGGTTTGGGTTTCCTGCGTGGGTCTGCTGTGGTGTGGTTGTGGTTGTGGGTTGCTTCACCCTCCCTGTGGTGTGGTGTGGTTCGGTGGGTCTGCTTAGGCTGGTTACCCGACTCCCCCCTGTGGTGTGGTGCGGTTTGGGTTTCCTGCGTGGGTCTGCTTGGCGTGTGAGCCCTCGTGTGGACACACAGATTCGGCTTGGGGAGATTCCAAACTTTCCAACCCCAGAACTCACGAAACACTGCAATGCTCAAAAAAATCCAAAAATTCCAAAATTCTGGCATCTATGGCCAGGATGGGGGCAGATTCCTTAAAAGTTTGGAATTTTTTGAGCATAGCAGTGTTTCGTGAGCTTGGCGGCTGTAAAAAGTATATTTTTTTTGAGCATTACAGTGTTTTGTGAGTTTCAAACCACGAAGCACTGCTATGCTCAAAAAATTCCAAAATTTCCAACCCTGAAACTCACAAAACACTGTAATGCTCAAAAAATTCCAAAAATTCCAAAATTCTGGCATCTATGGCCAGGCCGGGGGCAGATTCCTTAAAAGTTTGGAATTTTTTGAGCATAGCAGTGTTTCATGAGCTTTGAGGCAATGAAAAGTGTATTTTTTTGAGCATTACAGTGTTTTGTGAGTTTTAAACCACGAAACACTGCTATGCTCAAAAAAAGTGAGCCTTGAGGCTGTGAAAAGTTGATTTTTTTTGAGCATTACAGTTTTTTGTGAGTTTCAAGCCACGAAACACTGTAATGCGCAAAAAAAATCAACTTTTTCAAGCCTTGAAACGCACGAAACACTGCTATGCTCAAAAAATTCCAAACTTTTAAGGAATCTGTCACCGGCCTGGCCATAGATGCCAGGATTTTAGAATTTTTGGAATTTTTTGAGCATTACAGTGTTTCGTGAGTTTCAGGGTTGGAAATTTTGGAATTTTTTGAGCATAGCAGTGTTTCGTGGTTTAAAACTTACAAACCACTGTAATGCTCAAAAAAAATTCCACTTTTCACAGCCTCAAGGCTCACTTTTTTTGAGCATAGCAGTGTTTCGTGGTCCAAAACTCACAAAACACTGTAATGCTCAAAAAAAACCAACTTTTCACAGCCTCAAAGCCCACTTTTTTTGAGCATAGCAGTGTTTCGTGCTCTAAAACTCACAAAACACTGCAATTCTCAAAAAAAAAACCATTTTTCCAAGCCTTGAAACGCACGAAACACTGCTATGCTCAAAAAATTCCGAACTTTTAAGGAATCTGCCCCCGGCCTGGCCATAGATGCCAGAATTTTGGAATTTTTTGAATTTTTTGAGCATTACAGTGTTTTGTGAGTTTCAGGGTTGGAAATTTTGGAATTTTTTGAGCATTACAGTGTTTTCTGATGTCCAGGACTGGATAATTGGGTGCTTTCAACCGTTGTCAAGGACTGGAAGTAATGTTTTATGTGCCTTCTGGAACAGCAACGGTTTTCATTACTCTTGTTTCATAAGTATGAACAGCCCTGCTTCATGTTTGGAACGTTGCAAGAGCTCTCTTACTTTGCTGCAGACGAGCCTTCTTGTGCGCCCGCCTTTGCACATGAACCTTTCAACTCCAGGGGAGCTTTCCCATTTCTTATGAGGCAAAGAACAACTATTGGAGTATTGCTTCAAAAATAAACGCGCCCGTATATTCGACTTCCTTCATGTATAATGGACAGGACATGAAAGGAGCTCTTTGTATTTCGTAACTCATAAATCAAACGCTAGAGCGATTAGGTCGACGCATCAGAATCGGACGCTTCACGAGCAGCGGGAAAAAGATGGCCCACGCACGCAGACGTTTTCGTAAGAGAGACAATAGTATTTTTATTATTAGAGGAATGTTGTTAAATAACACACCATAAAATGCAAAAAAAACACGAGGTTTTTTAGTATTTACATGAACAAAACTAGCACGCCCTCCAGCATTTCAGCTTGTCCAACACATAAACTACCATAAATCCCCGGCCGAGATTCGGCTCCAGATTTTTACAGATATCAAACCCGCGACTTGTAGCAACAAGGCTTGGATGCACATGACGAAACGCACGATTTTATCGATATTTACGGTGTTTTCTGCCTATATGAGTAGTGGATCAATGTAGAGAAGCAAGCTGTGGAATAGCATGGAAGAGGCGGGTGTGGATCTTGGGGGGGGGGGGGGGGGGGACCATATATATATATATATATATATATATTTGTATTTATATACTCGCATTTACTCATGTTTATACTTGTCTTTGTCGTTATGTGATTATACGTATATGTAGCAGGCCATCTTTGGGATCATACCGACCTCGTCGCAGAAACCCCATTCGTCATGTTCGGAGAACATGCTCGACTTGCTCATTGTTGCCACACTCGTCTTCGCCAACAGCATCAGAACGTTGGTTTTCGAAAGTAGGAGCAACGATAAGACCAGATAAGAGTAAGACTAGCTACGCCGATGTCAGCTCTGGCAACACGCAGCAAGCATTGGAAGAGTGCTTAGCAGCAGCTGCATGCATGCTTGCTTCTCCAAAATGATGTCGATGGTACAAAATAATGTGCCAGGGGACACAGCCCTTCACACCAGACCATTTGCACACATGTACCCAGAGACTCCAATATCCCATTAATTAAGAAATATACCTTAGATCATAATAGGATCCCTAATATGATTTAAGGAATATTCTCTAACTAAGGGGTGTTGGAGTCTCTGGGTACTGGCAGGATCAAATTCAGACCCGAGTCGGCGAGCTTGAGAACGTTGGATCGTTCAAGAGCCGAGGATCTGCTAAGCTTTTCGGGTACGACACGGGCTTAGCCTAAGGCCCCAAAGTAGTTCCTTTTTCGTGCTTCGTATTCAAAAATCCTATATATAAGCTATTGGAAAAAAAAAACTACTATGGGTTTAGGGTTTAGGGTTCCCAAAAAAACTATATACTATGGGGTTTTAGGGTAATGATTTTGACAACTTTGGGGATGGTTTTTGGGCCGGGCTCGAGGTCCGAGTTCTATCGATATCCGATAAAACGCGCCCGGCCGGGTTTCGATGCCGGTTCGCCAGCATTTCGGGTTTAGGTGGTATTACCCTAAGGCTCAAAATGGCCCAAAAAGCCTTGTATAATATGGTCTTCAGGCCCAAAAGCCTCAAAATATGAGTCCTTAGAGCCTTAGGGTTAGGGTTTAGGGCTTAGGTTTGGTGATAGCGGAACCCGATGGCCTTGAATTGAAGCATTGAATCGTTCTTCGCGTTCTTGGCTTTGCTGCTGACGACTCTGCATATTGAAAGGCATAATTCTGATGGCAGGTCACTCCGAGGATAGAATCGGGGCCTAAAAAATATTTAGTACAGGGTCTTCATTGTAAAGAAAAAGCTATAGAGGGACTGTACGGAGACACTCTTACTATATCGGAGAACCCGTGCCCGAAAACGACCGGCGCCCGATGGGCCTGCAGTGAAGACATGTCGCTTGCCTCGCACAGATCGCACAGGCTGCTTCACAACTAAACCCTAAACCCTACACTAAACCTTACAGTCTAAACCCCAATTTAGGGAGGGCTAGCAAAATGCAGCAAGCGGCTTCATGCTTCGCAGAGGAAAGCTCAACTTCTACACGAATTTCGGGTTTAGGGTTACTTGGCGAACATAAGGCACGACGCTGCGCGTCCGCTCATTACTTCTGACTCGTCCACATGAGCTGACGGCTTCTATTCAGGAAGCGTACCTCGCATGCCGGAGCCTCGTCTTGGGTTGTCTTATGGCGTTGAACTCGTCACCCCAATCCCATGCACAACCATTCTGGATCTTCATCATACTTACCTTTGGTTAGTAGGCAATGGAAGAATAGTAGTAATAGTAGTTATAATTGTACCCCATTCCTTCCTTCCCCACTAACCAAAGGTAAGCATATCCAACCAATAACTCATCGCTGAACCACTGCGTAAACCGAACAGAAAAGTCGCTATGCCGCTATGCCACAAACCCGATCATAAAGACCTGCGACAGTAGTTTTCTAGCAACCTCTCGAATGAAAACACAACGAAACCATTCACGAGAGCAACAACCCAATACCCCAAACTCCTGAACCCAAAACGTTAAAGAAACCCCACATCCCCAACCCCTAAACCGTAAGCCCGTCTAACCCATAAGCCGGACGGGCCTCTCTGATGCACCTCTCACGCGTGGTCTGGTCTTGAAGGGAAACAGGACGCAGCGCGACCTGCACCAACATCAGCACCATGTTTATATATATATATATATATATATATATATATATATATATATATAACTGTGCATATATATATATATATATATATATATATATAAATAAGTCATAAGGCGCAACTGGCCTTGTATATATATATATATATATATATATAAGTCATAAGGCGCAACTGGCCTTGTATGTATATATATATATATATATATATCTGTGTATGTCCCTATAAAAGTATGTTCTTGTATCACATGCATATGTACATGTACAGCACATGTAGATATATGTGTACTTGTATATGTATATGCATATGCATATATATATATATATATGTACAGATGTATATGCATATGTATATGCATAGCTGTATGTACATGTATATGTCCAGGTCTAAAACAAAATCGTCATGACCGCAGTCGCAACACTCAACCCTAAGCCGACAACTCTCGTTTTCATCCTCAGGAACCGCAAAACCTGATTTAGCAGTTCAAAAATCAGGGTCGCCACGTCGATCTCCCTGAGAGTGCGTTACCCTGCTAATCAAGACACGAAAAGGAAGTTTCCGAAAATTAGGGGTACCGTATTTTGGGGTCCTTGTCATAAGGCTCCTACTATTTAGGGCCCCTATTTTCGGAAACTCCCAAAAAGGCAAATGCCACATTGCACCCGACTTTCAGGGTAAGAGGAGCCCCGCGACGACACCCTGTGAGCCTGAGCGAAGAAGTCGCTGCAGGGGTGCAAGCCTGCAGTTCTGAAAGTTGTAGTTTAGGTTTGAGAGTTTAGAGTCTTCCGGGCATCTAGCGTTAACTAGTACGTAATCACAGATCCCGATAGGGTTGATGATACCAATCCGGCCTGAACTATGTTAAAGAATATTCCTTATTAAGGGTAATGCAGGATTTGTATCATCAACCGCTGTTATGGTCTCATTCTGCAAGCGACGCGTGGAGTTCCTCTGGAAGGTTTTGGCTAGGGCCCAGGGATGCAGGAGTGCAGGGTTGTTGAAGGTGTCGACTTGAGGCCTCAGCGGGTGTAGGGTTTAGGGTTTAGGGTTTTTGGGGTAATAAAACAAACCATCAGAAATGGCAACTTAGTTGCTGGGTTCATAGGCCCCCAAAAGTGTACACTTTTGGTTTTATAATGGGTGATATTACCCAAAAAGTGTAAAGTGTATCCACTCAGCTGCTAAGGCAAGATAGCAGTCGCGAACATAACCGAACAGGAGTAGGAGCAGCAGCAGCAGCAGCAGCAGCAAAAGTGGTAGTGGCAGCGGCAGCCGTAACGGAAGTAGTAGTGGCTGTAGTAGTAGTAGTAGTAGTAGTAGTAGTAGTAGTAGTAGTAGTAGTAGCAGCAGCAGCAGCAGCAGTAGTAGCAGTCGCAGTAGTAGCAGCAGTAGTGCTTAGACGGTTAGTCGTGGAGTAGTAGCAGTAGTAGCAGCAGCAATGGTACTTTGTCAGACTTCTACATTATCTTAGGGCGGCTCTTCGACGGTCTCAGGGGTTGGGGAGACTCCGGCGGCTTGGGATGGAGTGCACGTCTCGTCTCCTATCCCTCCTGCTACTACAGATGCAACCTCACAACCCAGGATCCTCAAAAAGCACCTCTGAACCCTAGGCCCAGAACCCCAAGCACTAAAACTCCGCCAACCCAAAGCCCTGAACCATAAACCCGGACCTCGAACCCCGGACCTGAAATAAACCCTTGACGCCTGAAATCTTGGTCTCATTGGAGAGCAAGTCCCTCCAGCTCTCATAATCAGCCCAAGGATAAATGCGGAGAGTTTAAGGTTTTGGGCTTAGGGTTCCCGAGGATATATATGTATATATATATATATATATACATATGGAGTTTCCTTACAAGGAGGAGGAAATCCCACCTTGGGCCGTTTCTTTCTGAGAAGGATCTCTTGGTTTCGGGTCTGGTAGTCATCCCTGCGTTTTCTGGAAACTCCCATGCTCGGGTTTGGTTTTCGAGTACCCCTCCGACCGTAGGATAACCCCAACCCACAGCCCATCGAACCTCCCAAAGGATACTCGGCGTAGAAGCTGAGTCTGTACATTCCTGCGACTGGATCCAGGGCTCAAGAGCTACTAACGTATGGCTTCGACGGAAACCCTACTGTAAACCCTAAACCGGGGGGGATTGATGCTCCCTAGACCCTCCATCTACCCTCTATTAGACCCTAAATCCCCCTTGTTTGGGACCATATACCCCTGTTGAGGGTCCTGGTCTAGGATGCTTTACATATGCAAGGGTCAGCAAAAAGGCCGATTCCCAAAGCCAACACCATGAGGACTCACTGGCCTCCCTTTTGTTTCGGTGTAGGGTTTCGGTTGTACCTTAACCTACCAAACCCTACTTTTTTGTAGGGTCTTATAAATTCCGTATTAGGGTTTATAATAAGAACCTACAAAAAGGTAGGGTTTGGTGGTTTAAGGTAGGGCTTGCGGTTTAGGGTTGACATAGAGCTCAACAGCCTAAATCCCATAAACTACCTTCGGGGGGTTCATTTGGGGTTTAGGGTGTTGGGTTTAAGGGTACTTGAAATGAGTTGCGAGGCTCTCCGATGACTGCGTGAGCTCCACCCAAAACCACAAAACACCGAAAACCCAGTCTCAAGCAAGAAGTTCAAAGGGGTTTGAAGCTTGGAACCTTTGACGTTCGGCATGGGGTTTGAGTCCAAGGCCTACCCTAAGACCCATAGTAGTTCCTCTTTGGGGTTCATATTTAGAATCTTATGAGGTAATCCCAAAAAGGAACTACCTTGGGGCCTCTGGGTAGGGCTGTTGTGACTGCAGGTTTGGGGTTGCGCGGGCACCGGACCTAGGGTTTCAGAGTCTACGGCTTTAGCGGTTTAGGGTTTTGGGTTTAGGGTTTAGGGTTTAGGGTTTAGGGTTTAGGGTTTAGGGTTTAGGGTTTAGGGTTTAAGAGTGCTGAGGGCTTAGGCGGCTTGTGGGGTTCTGCTCTTGTTTGGACTCGGTCCTGGTTGCAAGAGGCAAAAGATGGTATGTCGAGGCATGGGGCCGGGATGCTTGATGCTCCGGCACCTTGCGTGATCAGAGTTTGCGATTCGAGGTGGGTTCTTTTTGGGGGTAAGTGCGGCAGGATCAGACTGCATGAAGGCGTGAAGCATGGTTACAGGGGGCGCGAACTCCTTCAGACTCAGAATCTTATATCCCCCGAACAATGTGATGATGGGTGTGGGAGGTGCTACCACCGTGATGCAAGCATCATAGCTGCTCTTGGTTCTCGTTGGTAGGTCTGTCTGCAGGAGAGGTGCATTAGCATTTAGGCTTCAGGCGGTTGTTTGGCGTTCAGAACTCGGGGTTTAGGGTTGTAGTTAGGGTTTGCAGCAAGGATCCACAAACAAACCTTACGCCCAATTCCAATTCCTTGCTACACTTTGTAAATCGAACAGAGCTGCAGCAGCTCAAGATCAAAACAGAATTTATAAGCGTGTCAAACTTTAAACCAACAAAAAGCCCTGGCAGTTTTAGATCAAGAAACAGCCCTGGCAGCTTTCTTGGGCGTCAGCTTGGTGTTCTTCAATGTGCCATCGCTGCCTGTGGCTCGGCAATTCGTGGTTTGGGTCAGGGTTTTCGCACTGAGTCTTTGTGTTTGCACGCGTCCAGGGGCCGGGGCGGGCGGGCGGGCGTGGGGCTTACACACATGTGTGTCCATCCATCCATCCATCCATTCATCCATCCAAGGATCTGTGCGTGAATACATGCATGCAGACCTACACACATACACACACACACACATGTACATACATGACAAGATATGATATTGATATGAATATGACCCTGTTGCTCCAAATCCTTGCTAGGTAAGGAATCGACCAGTTTGTGCTGAGGAAGGAATTTGTCCCCAGCAAGGCATTATGTGTCAAGTCCTTGTTTGGGGACTTTGGGGCGGAGGATGCTTCGAAGCTTTCTAGATCTCAAATTGGGTACACATATATACATGATCTATGCATGTCTTCTGTACCATCTGTATATACGCATTATATGCATGTCTCCTGTACGACCTATATGCAGGTTTGTCGCAAGTTATATGTATGTATGTATGTATATGTATGTATGTACATGTATGTATGTATTCATTCAAAGCACACAGTGGGGTTTGAAATCATGGTGCTGCTGGGCCGAGCGCTTCGGCTGCACAATGTTCGCAAACGCAAAGGCGGGCCCTCCCCCCCGCTTGCAGCTGGCGTTGCAGGGCTGTTGCAAGGGCATGATTCATTCGATTCGACAGTGGCATTCGCATGTTCGCTTCTGCAGTGGATCCATTTTATGCAGCAGCGGCCCAAGGGAAGCTCAAAGTGCTCAGCGAGGGCACGTGGCAGAGCCGGCTAGAGTTTAAGTGCCAGCGACGATGGGTTTTGCTTTTAATGAGCAATCTGATGGTTCGCTGAAGATATGCAAGCCTCTCCGGTACGTGGTGGACGCAGTTTGTTTGCACCTAACTTCGGAAATTCGCTTGAGTTCAGCTATTTCGGGATGAACTTAAGCTTGCAACTTTATCGCATTCGAGGCCGATGCCTTGGCGATCTTCGCTTCGATCAAGGGCTATGTGGAGGAGCGAGTGAACATGTTCCGTGAGGACAAGGACGAGTGTTGCAGCACGTATGTGTACACATGTAGGAATGTGTGGTGGTTTGTTTGAATCTAGCTGTGTTGCGGCCATGACCAGGGGCGGATAGATCTGATCCCCATTGCCGATGCCTCCGCCACTCGAATTACTGCACATGTACGTGCATGCACCAGTATGCATCATAAATTGTTCTTAACCACACATTTCCGAGGTATCCGACTTCGATTTGGTTGCAAACTTCGAACTGCTGAAGCTGTACACGTGTGGTTGCTTGCACACCGACCCAAGAACTGTGACCTCCCACCGAGCCCCTGGGCAAGCGACTAATTGTTGTCCCGGTTTGAACTCTCGTATCCCGGAAGCATATGTGAATCCCATGCCCTTTCAGGTTGCGATGCTTCACACGGCCGTCGTCTATGGATTCTGGCCAAACTCCTTCTTCAAGAAGCGCGGAAACAAGAAGGTGGTAAGGGATGCTTGGTTCGGGCATTTCTGCATGTGTGCGTTTCGGAATCCTGGGATACCGATCTCGGCGTATTAAGGAGTGGTGCGACCTCCAGGGGTCAAATTTGAGGCTGCTGGCATCTTATTTGATACGCCTTTCCCAAAGGACTTGGAAGGCCAAGCTGCTAGGCCTGTTCTTATGTCTAGATCTGATGCCCGCTCATGCAATTATGTCCTGAAGCAGAAATAAGTTAAGATCATTGATCTTGAGGCTTCCTGAAGTCCAAGTCCTCAAGCGGCTGTTGTATACGGCTCGCGGGCTGCTCTTGATGCTGGACAACATTAATGCACCGGATCCAGATGACGAGTATGATGTATCAGCTCGGGAAGCTGCTGCACATGATGTTGCCCTATGTCTGCAGAGTTCTAATATGTGTACGTCCATGTCGATGTACCCCAACACCCAAACAAAAGTGCCGTGCACACTAGGTTCTCGAGATTGCCGACATCGACTCCGAGCCCGAGGTTTTGAGTGTGGGATCTTCGGAGTGCAACGATGATGATGTGACGATGGATGACATTGAGATGGCGGACAAGCCGGTGCTGATGGATGATGAGAAGCTCAGTGCGAAGGTCAAATGCGAGCCTGTTGAGGTTGCTTTGCAATGCTTTGCAATGATCTTATTAAGTAGCTGTATACATGTGCATGATATTTGTACGGATCGGAGTAGTGTTTCAACAGTATAATTTGCTTCATGAGGCTCCTGAGAGCAAGATGCCCTCATCGATCTCATCGGGCACTTGTGGAACTTTCAAGGACAGGGCAACAAACTAGATTTGTAAATAATGCCGAGCTAGGGGCATCTCTATAATATATGCAATAATAATTCAATGTACCATGCTAGTGTCGGGGTGAGGATCGTGAGCCTCTTTTCCCCACTGGCTCCTACCTGAAGTTCGACGACAAGCAGGCCGAGAGCCTGCACGCGGAGGCGAGCGGATGCGACAAGGATCTACGAGATCGACAATGGCAGCTCCGTGCGAGTTGCAAGCAGGACCAGACGGACGTACACTTAACTTATTAAATCTGGTGCTATGCTAACCATAGATGGTAAATATATATATATATATATATATATATATATATATATGTGTGTGTACATAATTATAGTAATATGTGTAAAATAGGCAACAAAATGGTAAACATGTGCATATATGTTTATGTGTGTGTATATCTATATAGTTATTATGCATTGGGTATATATATATATATATGGTATACGTACTATTTACATATAAACTTCATACTAGTGTCTTTGACCTGTCCCCGGATTCCTATATATGTGTTCTAGAGAAATTCGATTCTGAGATAGTCTGCCCCATGTATCTTGTGTATATGTATATATAGGTACACTTGCTGTAGATAGCATATATATATATATATACGTATCAGTCTCCCAGGACAAGGCTATGGCTCTGCTGCAGAACGCTGCGAAGAAGTCTAAGGATGCTACTTTGATCGCCGTCGCTGGGATATGATCGCACTGCATGAATTCACGCATGTACATGTAATATTCGGTTGTTGCGATGTCATGCTGGCTAATCCAAGGCTGTCGCAGCCCATGCGAGCGCCCACGCTTGCAAGGGTGCAAAGGTGAATCCGGAGGGCACGCAGCAGGTGAATCCGGAGGGCACGCAGCACGTGAATCCGGAGGGCACCCAGCACCAGGCTGGAGAGGTGAATCCGGAGGAGGGCACGCAAGAGGTGAATCCGGAGGGCATGAAGCACCAGGCTGGAGAGGTGAATCTGGAGGAGGGCACGCAGCATGCTGGAGAGGTGAATCCGGAGGAGGGCACCCAGCACCAGGCTGGAGAGGTGAATCCAGAGGGCACGCAGCACCAGGCTGGAGAGGAGGTGAATCCGGAGGGCACGCAGCACCAGGCTGGAGAGGAGGTGAATCCGGAGGGCACTTTGGCTCCTTTGACGCCGCGGTGTGGAGTCCAGGATGGAGTGGATGCAGGGTCACCTCAGACCCCTGTTAATAAGAAATCTACCCCAAAGGACATTGGCACGCCCTGGACGAATCTTTCAGGCACGACTTTGAAGCTTCCGGGCAGAGCAGGCCTCGAGCAGACCTTGAGCCCCTACCATGGAAGGATTGAGTGGGGCTCTCCGCTGCCTTCGAATTGCGATGGCATGCTAGTCCCTCATGATTTGATGGAGGTGTTTGAGAGCGATCCTGCATTGGCCTGTCCGTCAGAGCCAGCTGCAGCTGATGAGTGCGACCGGACGGATGATGCTGAGCCCAAGCTTGAGGAGAAGACCGGAAACAGTCGTCGCCGCAAGACCCGGGCTTCGATTACATGCACCCCGGCAAAGCCGGATGAGAAGAAATCCAAGCGGGATACAAACGAAGCGAAGGCTAAGGCAGGGTAGATGGAACCAACGTACATGCGATTGTGCATGCTGTTTATGGACTGCCGTTGAATCAGAATATTAATCCTTGCTTCAGGCGAGCTTGGCTGAGTTGCAGGGCCTCATCAACGAAATTCCCGATGTGCTCCCGCCGGCAAGCAAGCCGGAGCACACCATGCTGCTTGTTGGCAGCCTATATACTAGTACTTCTTTGGGCACATGCTGCATTGCAACTGGATGGTACACACGCGCAATACTGTACTAGAGTGATTTCGCTCCACATGGTATATGTATATATATATATATACATATGCGTATATTAATTATATGTGTGTATATATATATATGTAGCAAGCGATCTATTTGTTATTAGTAGACGCACACTGCATGCACGCAGGCATGCACATACTATGTCTTTAAGTTGTATACGTATACATATAGTATATATACATATATACATGTACGTATAAACATAAGAATACATGCAATACGTGCGGACCTTGGTAATTATGCATATCCATGAATATTTGCATACCTACAATACAAGTATATATACGTAGCTACGTACCTAACCACATGTTTCAACCCTATAACCCAAACCCCACATCCCCTAAACCTTGCTTACTAAACCCTAAAGCCCAGCCCGACCAGACGCCTATAATGAGATTATGGTGTTAGGGTATTATTGGGTGAACAATGAAATATATATATATATATATATATTATATCAGATCAGGGTTTAAGGAAATGAAGCCCAGACTGCATGATTATCCGAGGTCTTACCTGCTACCTCCGCCCGACCATCTCCCACTTGGCCTGGGCAAGATTAATGTGGTCTTGAATCAGCGGACTTTCTATGTCAAGAAATCGATATTCCACGAAACGTATGGCATCCCGGTGCTTTTGCTGCATTCGTAGCACGCATGGCTGATGCAAATGTGAGACTTGCACGACCCAACATTGGGCCAAGGCTCGTTCCTGATTCGAACACAATCAAGAAGTGTTACAAACCGCTATATATTATGATCTAGGCCCAGCTACCTATTTATTGCTATCCCAGGTGGACGGCAAGGAAGGCTCGACAATCAATTGGCGATGGTACCGCAACATTCAGGAAGCGAGCCTCGCATTGAATATATACTGTTCAGTCATCTCCAGTGATTGCATCAACCTGGGCCAAAGTTGTTTAGTGCAGCTCCTTATCCATAAAGAATTCGAAATGTGGTGTCTCGTCGAAGCTTTGCTTGCCAGGCTTTATCCGTATTTGCATCGAAGTTGAAAGACTCTAGAGAGCTAGGGCTATAATTTAAAGACGTTTCTATCTAGATTACTTAGCCATGCATACAGCGCTAAGTTGGAAGATGGCCAAGCTCGTGGCCGGGTGGGAAGAGATGATGGAGGACTTATACGTATAGTACGTACAGTTGCAAACTAATATGCATGGATAGCTAATAAAGATCGCCTGATAATCGTCTTTGCATTGCCAGGGCCGCCTGGTGGCGCTCGATGAAGACGCCGAGCCTGTGGTCGGCCAGATCATGGACGAAGCAAGGTGACCGCGAAGCATATACCACCTCGGCTATTGTAGTGTGTAGCCGGGAAATGTCTCCTTGGGGTCTCTTCTTGCGGGGTCTGGAAGTTGCTGCATGTTCTGCTGGCAGTTGCATGCTGCAGTAACTTTCTAATGATCTGGTTCAGCTGTGGCATTTAAATTATTATTATAGTGTTGCTGCAGGGCCGTCCTCCTCGCCGACCGCTGATGATGCTACCTGCCTGTCTCAATGGGCACTGATGATCCTACCTGCTGATTTCCGGGAAGCAGGTGCCGACATGTTAATAGGAGTCCGGAGGCTTTTCTCAGGATGGCCATAAATACATGTATACATACACACATGCACATATATTCGAAATACATATATATATATGTATATATGTATGTACACATACATACACACATACATGCACAGATACATACATACATGCATACATATATACATAGCATATTTACACATATATGTATAATTGTTTTTATTTCCTCGGATCAGCATGCACACGCTTGTGTGTGTCCTTTAATTTGTGTTTGCACACTCATGACTTATAAGCAAGCTAAGGGAAGTACAATTATGAGGATCATGAGTTAGAGATAGGTGCCGGTCTTATCTATACCTATTTATTTAGATCTATTATGGAATCGCCTTACATGCACCAGGTCTTTAAAGTACAGTGGAGAAGGCTTGCACTTTAAATGGCAGCTAGCACGACTGAGTGATAGGGAGTGTATATTGCTTCTCGTATTATATATATGCTGTGTAGACCGGCGAAAGGCCAACAGGTTGAAAGGTTCACGCGGTTGCAATATTAACATTATTCTATGCAATCTATATAGTCCCTGTGCACAGGTGGGCCCACGGGGCATCCGGACCCAGTTCGGGATTTTGCGACGATATTTTGGCTGCCCTCCAAGGCGGATATGGCAGGCTGATTGCACTCTCATCAACCGTAGGTCGTATCCCTAGCTATGGAGTGGAGACGCTGGATATGCTGGTTCCAGATCTCTTCGAAAGAAAGGGATTATCTTTCGACATTGGAGCCAATCCACGAGAAAAGATTTGTGTAAGGCCGCGATTTGCACGCAGGGATGTAATGTTGCAATAGCTCGCAGTACGGCATGAGTGTCATCCGTAGCTGCACATGATCAGCTTACTTGCAGAATAGTGCTCGAACACGGCTCGGGTGCTTGAGAGGTATAAGTCTTCGAACCCAAATCCTATTAGATCTATATACATAATTAAATAGATTTCTGATCATAGCAGGGCTGATATTCTGAATAACAAAACCTGAGGAGGTCATACAAATGTGACCCGCATGTCCCGAGCGCTTGTGCTGCGATGTACACTACCATGCCAGCCATGTCCGGTCCTTGGAATGCTGCTGATGTGCCCATAGGATCGTGCTTCTATTCGGACCCGTCATCATCAGTGTAAATCTTAAATACTAGCAATCATCGAATTTCGCCACCTTCATCAACTACATCATGGTCTAGATAGACAGCAACTGCATGAAACCCTGGAGAATGCCTCGCCCGAGGCAAGCAAGATTCGAGCAAACCCCAGACAAACCGCCAACGTATTGCATATCCAGCTTTGCCGAGGATCTTTGCCGTGCCGAGCTCCTCGTGTTGGCAGACCCGCTCCCGAGGCCTTTCGTGCGAAGCTTATAGGCATTGCATTGCTGAGGGGCTGGGATTCAAAACTAATTCTGCTTGTTGTGAATTAAACTATATACTTAAAGTGCATGATCATGAACGCTTCTTCGGGCTTTACGAACAGATACCTGCTTCTCGCTTAGAGTCATTTCGTTTATGTATAGTAGACTGATTGTAACAATCGCGGATATACTATTCCTGGGAACACATCGTAAGGTTGTTGTTGGGGCCTAGCTAATATATTATAAGTCTTTGAATTTATATGATCTTATAACTGAAGCCATTATCGCCTCTAAGCATTTTCCCCCTTATGCGGCAAAATAGTGCGGCAGTGCTATACGTAGTCTGGCACATACGAACCGATGATGTAGCGGCAACATTACATAGCACGACAACCTCTTCATCCAAGGTGCAGAACTGCTTATTAGGCTAGACCCACAATGGAATTTAATTATTGAAAACTCCGGATCCAATATCCAAGATCATATGCCCATGTCGGCCTATAGCATGAAGGTGGAGTCACGCTTCGCTCATCGATCCTGGGATGTGCGAATGTCGGAGGCTGAGCAGGGCTTTATATTATGTCAGAAATCACAGTACAGGTGCTCAGCCGTACGATACGATGTTGGGCCCAAAATCAGACATGTGCTGGATGTCTACGCTGATGATTGCGCTGATCAAACGGCATGCAGTCCCATGGAAAGCCCCAGTTAATGCCTGCAACTCCAGCAAATAATATCCAAAATCCGAAAGTCTCCCTCGAATCCCCTTTATGAATGGCCCTACAGTAGAAGCCAGAAAGTTGGAACATCATTATCCTCATGCCCTTAAAGTAAAGTATAAGGGATCCTAGCACTAATCCTCCTAAATCCATGTTCCAACTTTCTGGCTTCTACTATAGTCTGCTAAGCTCACCCATTCCTAGATCGGTTGAAGTGATACATCACATATAACCCCCAACAGCTTCACCCTAAATCCCCAGTTAGTTTGCTTTCTCAGGCCATCGATCGCCATGCCGCCTGGCAGCATCTGATCCAGGACATGCTGGCAAGCCGATTCCAGATTCGTAGGGCCCCGCGAAGTTCCTGGGTAGGCGCTCGTGATTTTACAGGCATTCTCTGGTTTCTCTATGCTAGTGTGTATATAACTGGTGGAGTGGCCATGGGTGTTTTTGATAGATATATACATACATAATATTAATATGTAATTATCCATTCGCACGGTCGGGGAAGTGGCAGTGGTTTCGGATAGGGGAACCAGATTGTGGCATACCCTATCATGGGGCTATATAATGCGTGTAGCATAGCTATATTAAGGGTATATACCTAGGGGTCCTTATTAAGGGTCCTTCCTTTTCCTCCTTTGACCTATCTATAGTAGAAGCCAGAAAGTTGGAACATCATTGTCCTCATGCCCTTAAGGTAAAGTATAAGGGATCCTAGCACTAATCCTCCTAAAGCCATGTTCCAACTTTCTGGCTTCTACTGTAAGGATTGAGGCTATGGGGCTTCCAAGCTCGGGATTCTACTGTAGGGGTTTAGGAGCTCGCAGCTGTAGGGGTTTTTATAGGGTTCCTTAAAGGGATCTATAGGGCTCCTTAAAGGGATCTATAGGGTTCCTTAAAAGGATCTATAGGGTTCCTTAAAGGGATCTATAGGGTTCCTTAAAGGGATCTATAGGGTTCCTTTAGGAGCCTAAGTACTTCGTAGCTGGAGGGGTTATAACTCTGTTATTTACATATATACTAACATAGTAGCCTAGTACGTATAGAACAATTTATAATTAGTTATATTTATATGTGTATATATATAGTACGCAGGAACTATTGCTTCCTAAAACCCGAACGGCTCGCTCGAAGCTAATGTCACGCATGCCCTAGATTTGATCAGAGCCCACCCTATTTTGTACTAAGGCGGGTCATGGAATTTACATTGATGATCATATATTCTTGTAATCTATACGCATATACCGGACTGATACATCGTACAACCTTGAACAACTGAACCCTAATAACATAACTCCCCAATTGAGTTGCCTACTCAGGCCGTCACCATGCCAGCGGCAGCATCTGATCCAGGACGACCAGGCCAGGGCCAGAATCGTGGGGCTCCGCGACTTTCCTGGGTAGGTGTTGCGGGGTTTAAACGCATTTCGTCTGTTGTTTATATTTATGGGTGGGCTGGGTTTTTTGTTAATATAATTAAGCACGGTAAGTGGAGGGCAAGGCAGTGGTTGTCTCGAGATAGGGGTGTCGTAGGATTGCGGGCATCATGGATAACAGGTACATACATGTGCATGGGTATAGTACACAGACTACATGTATACATTTTATTATAAAGTGTCGTGTCTATATATATGTATATATATATATATACATATTACACATATAGTTGTTTATAGTATATTTATGTGTACGTATACAACCGAATGCACACACATGTGCTGCACATGTATATACCACATACATGTACCTATACATGCACATGTACACGCACACATCCCTTCATGCATGCATGAATTCCGGATCCTACCTATATACCTGCTACCTACCTACGTACCGATAGCAGCTATCCCCTATGTATAGCTTGAAATATATTTACCTACCTGGCTAACTACATACCTACCTACCAGCCTGTATGCTACCTACATAGCGCCTGCTTACCTACATACCTATAACCCTTAATATTATATACCTACCTAGCTACCTACCCACCCACCTGTAGCTCTATATATATATATGTGTATACATATATGTACCTACCTACCTCCCTGCCTATCTAGCTACCTACACCGACCTGTATCACAGCCAAGACCCATTCAGAGACGAAGCAGGGCGATATGCAGCAGCATCCGAGAAAATCTCGAGAATCTAGGCAACAGAGGTGGCAGCCCACACAGCCCATGTAGATTCTTGCAATTAGAGCTTATAAATATGCCATCACTAGACTGGAGAGCTAGAGTTGGGAACGCATGGCAACCCCGCAGCAACCCCAGCAACAAAACAAAATTGCTAGCCTAGACGAGATGATCTGTCATGAGCCAATCTCCGTCGCCTGCCTCATTTCTCTCCAATGCCCTTCGCGATCTCCGCTTGCAGGACATCTTCGATGCCGAGATGAGTTCGCCTGACGCAGGTGTAGATCGAGTCTCTGTAGGTTCCTGGCTTTTCGGCTTCCGGTGCTAGGTAGATCAACCCTTGCTACAATAAGGATATTTCGAAGCTTCAAGGTCATTCGTGGGTCCACCGCAATATATATGTTGTAGTACTACTGATCTCGGTCGTTAGAGCCAAATTCAGGTCCAAGGATGTTTTCTGAATCGTTATCTAGATCTGTTGCATATGCAAGCAGCATGGGTGTAAAGCTGGGCCGGGATCCAACAGAGCGGTTCAATTGATGTTAAAATAATATAATATAGCGGTTCAATTGATGTTAAAATAATATAATATATTATATTATTTTAACATCAATTGAACCGCTCTGTTGGAACATCTAGATGGTTTTGAGTCTGTACATGGATATGGCACAAATTATATGTGAGTACCGTGCCGGGGATCTAGGAGAATTACGTTTCCTGCATCCACTGAGCCCAGCTGTTGTATATGAGCCTGTACTTCCTGCACTCAGTGATTGGGCTTTCGGTGGGAATATCGGCAAATTTCTCGAAATATCGGGCTCAGCGGCCAAAACCAGGAAAACGGGGCACCGTTAAAGAGCCATATTCGGCGTTACGATGCCTTGCCTGGGAGAAACGCAAGGGGTCTGGAGCGATACTGAGCGTTAAACCGCGTTATTTGTGTTTTGGTGTGCCAGCTAGGCCCTTTCGGGTGCCGGGGACTGCTAGGCGATACTAGGCGATACTAGGCGATACTAGGCGATACTGGGTTATTGGGGTGTTTTGGTGTTCCAGCTGGGCCAAGTGCAGCAATATCGAGCCTTGTGCCCGAGATTTTGGCCATTTTGGCCGCAGCGCCCCGGGAAGCATCGGTTGCAGCGATGGCACCTGCGAGTGCTGCAGGGGCGGTGGCGAGTTTGCACATAAACTATATCGGGTAATCGGTGGATCTAGCCTGTTTCTAGTTATGTTTTGTGCATTCGAGTCATGGTCCAAGGCTCCTACAAGGGCCGCAAGCAGCAGGAAGCTAGATGTCGACGCCGAAGTTAACCGTGCCCTTGCAAAGGTAGCAACTCCAGGACTGAATGATTCAGGTTTATAATACTAGACGGTTCAAGATATTGTATATAGTCCTATAAGATAGAGTGGGTCCTGTTGGATGTGTGGTACATCTAGATCTATATATACGTGTGCACGTCTAACGACAGTGCATTCTGATGTCGGTGCATATGTTTTGTGGACATGTAGCCATATACACAATATATTATGTGTGTATATATATATAGATAGATATATGATAGTCTTATCAAGGTACACGCACCGGATGTCCTGTGTGCATATACACATGTAAAAAAAGTACTAGTGAGTGTATATATATATATATATATATATGTGTGTGTAATTATGTGTGTGCATACGTGTATACATGCATAGATTCATGTGTGACCCACGGTCGCATGTATATTTACATTATACATGTATATACATATGTATATATATATATATATATATATTGTATGCATGCAAATTCATATGCATATATATATATATTTATGTATATCTATATATATATATATATATACACATATTATAATATGCACATGTACATGAATATAACTATATATATATACATACACATACGTACACATATATGTACACACAATCATGGCCGGAATATCATTGTCCAGGAGCAATGGTGAACACGCCGCCGACAGCTATCAAAGCTGCTTCTCCGGCGAGCAGCAGCTCAATCAGTACAATCTGCAAGGCCCCGCAGCTCCGGAGACTTAACGCGAAGTCTACTTTATCGACCGGGACTCCGACCTCTATGTTTTCACCGGGCCCAGGATCCTCGCAAGGTTCGAATATCCTCAACAAGGCCTCTCCACCTATCAGGTCCCCAGCACTCAAGAAGGTGAAATGCAAGGGAGAAGTGCCGACGCCGAAGAAGGCTTTGTTCGGGGAACCTAGGTTGCATTATTATATTCATGAACATGATGGTTGCTTGTATTTATAGCTTGGGTCCCTAGCCTATCGTACTAAACACACCAGGTTCAAGAATGCCCAGCTGATGTGTTGGCCCCGGCGGAGCCCACCCCAGACAGAGGATCTCGGCATAGCATTTCTGGGTCCCGTGTATATGTGTCATGTGGCCGCTGTGTATACATGCTAGGCTCTTATGATTCGCTGGTGGCAGGAGCTCAGTTGCAGATCGCCGCAGAAAATCAGGAGATCCCCGCAAACACTCCGGATGAGGCCGTGGCAGCAGAGCAGGCAGCGGCAACAGGAACTCAGGAGCAGATCCCAACAGGAACTCAGGAGCAGATCCCAACAGGAACTCAGGAGATCCCCACAGGAACGCCGGATGAGGCCGTTGCAACCCAGAGGGACATGGCAGCAGGAACTCAGCAGCAGATCCCGACAGCAACTCAGGAGATCCCCACAGACACTCCGGATGAGGCCGTGCTAGCAGCCCAACAGGACATGGCAGCAGGAACTCAGCAGGTGATCCCGACAGGAACTCAGGTGCATAGCATAGACACACAGTCGACTGTGCCTGGACTCGAGGACTCACAGCTCCCTCCTAGCATGGAGTGGTCTAGTGATGCCCATGGTACCGTACGCGACATGCTGTTCCAGTGCGCCGATATCCCTGCCTCGAGTCTCGAGCTGCTGGGCCAGAACCTGACCAGCTGTGTTGCAGTGATCCGGGACCATGTCTGCTTGAGTGCCGGTCTGGATGTTGGGGCCGTCACGACTCGGCTTGGCTTGGAGGACCTTTCCGAAGATGACGCTAGTCGCTGGGGGGCTATGCTTCGTGACTTCGAAGCTCAGTATCAAGCAGCTTGTGTTCTGGAACGTGAAGTTTGTGCTGCCCAGGAGCAAGCCCTGACAGGGTTTGTGGTGAAAGAACAGCAGGCTGACGAGCTTAAGAAAATGCTTAGTGATCACTTGCAAAAGAAGAAGCTGTCCCAAGCAACCTTCGACAGCAAAGTGAAGGCCATCGAAGCAAACCTTAAGCTGTTCTACGAGGAGAGCCAGGTGGAAACGAATGCTAAGGTGACGGATGCAGTGCTGCATCAAAACCGGTGCGCCGATGCCCTCCTGATGATGTGGGACAAGTTGCCTGTGTCTGCCAAAGCAAGGCTTCCGGTCAGCTTGACTGCCAATGATGCTTTCGAAGACAATGGCGACGACGAGGACTTGCAAGATCTCGACAGACTGATGAACTCGTTCATGGATAACAAGCCGAATTGTGGATCCTCTGTCAAGGCATGCATCTGTTTATTGTTGCAATTACCATTATCATGTATATGTACTAGACCCTCGATTCCGAATAGTCGTCCTTAGGCCTACATGAATTCGCGATGTCAGGCCGAGCCCGGGGTGATCCAGCCTCCACCCGAGGATGTGGTGATCAACCTTTCTGATGATGAGGAGCAGGATGTGCCTCAGAAGGCAACCGGTGCAAAGGCGATCGAAGCCGACGTCCCTTCCGGGCCCAAGTCAAAAGCCCCGACATCAGCAAAGAGAACAGCCATGGCCAACAAGTCTACGATCGATACCATGGAGGAAGCTAGTGCCTAATTGGAGTTTACCGGGTACTTAATCTGTTTTACAATCGCTGTCCTAATCCATACATGCCAACAAACCCCCGAGCAACTAACACTCCGAATGTAGATATTCTTGAATAGTAGAGAGTTTACATTCAATTGTTATATGTAAAAAGCAAAACAAGTAGATACGTGCATTACATAGATATATATATATATATAAATACAAATATATAAGTATATATAGTATACATCTGTACTATCTATTTAGTAGGTTATACATACATAAGTATATATATATATATATATATGTGTGTATATATATATATATATATATATATATATTCATGTATATATATATATATATATGTGTATATGTAAATGTGTATATATGTAGTATTTAATAAATGCAACTGAGCACTGTAGTTGCATGTATTCATTTCCTCGGATGTATATGTATATGCTACTATGTATGCATATATATATATATATATATATGTGCTTTTCTATGTATATATGTATGCATGCATGTACATGTGTATACCCTGAATACATAAAGACCTCAAGGTAGCTTCTTTTTTGTTGCAAAACTCAGGAAAGCAATCCGCAGAAGCCGGGCGAGAGTGCAGAGGAGTACGAGAAGAGGTTGGCCCACAACCTTTACATGAGATTCTACCGTTCTGTTCGGAGTCACTGGGCTTTAAGTCGATTGGCTCCGAGGCCCCAAAACTCAAGCCCACAAGAACCAAACTAAACCTTGCAAATCCTGAAGCCCTAAATCCTTGCACTTGCAAGCCACCGACCAAGTCCTTTCAATGCCTAAATCCCCAAGCCCCTATTAGCCCTGCAAGCCCTATCTACATAGCGGCCTAGTCCCACCCCGAGACTGCGAGCCCACTGAAACCCCTAACCTAAACTTCACAAACCCTCGCAAGCCCTTTTTTGAACCCTGTAATCCCCAAGCTCCCTCAAACCCAAGTAGACACGAAAACCTAAACCAGCTGCTAAATGCCCAGCTCATTAAATCCAGCTAAACTCTCGTAACACCGGAGCCGCTCCGCCCCGAGCTCCTTACACCCATATATATATCCTAAGCCCTTGAGCCCTTAAGCCTTAAATCAACCTATAGCTAAGTCCGAAATATCCTACGCCCGCTACACAGCAGCTGAGGCAAGGATTGCCCGGCTGAGATCTCCGACATGGCCACGAAGGCAAAGAGAAGTGGCCTGGGCAAGAATTATCATGATTGCAGTGTGCCGAATATAAACCATGTGTTCTCGTATGATCTCACTAAGACAGCACCGTACTCAACCAGATGTTCGATGAGTACTTGCAGACGAGCGGGGATTGGCAGGAAAGCCAATTGTTGATCCGCCTTCGCTCTACTGCTAGCACCAAGCAGTTGGGTGAGGAGGAGTACGTGCCCTTCCGGGAGTTAAAGCAGAAGCATGGCTTGGCAACTGCCAAGCAGATGCGGCACCAGAAGCAAGAACTCCAAAAGAAGTGTAAACCCGGGGACACGCCGTTCATCTTAGACCATCCCGACCTTCCGGGAGACCCCGAATCCTAGCTGCATCTATATATATTCTACCAGTCATGTTGCTGTCCTGTTGCATTCTGTCTAGCATAGATCTAGAGCAATTACTTTATATTGGCTTTGGGGGGACATTGTGACTGCACGCTGCTGTTGCGAAGGAATGGCAGCTTATCCGGGTCTGGAGCATGACAAAGCTGCAGAAGACGAAAGAGGACACTGTGGAACAGGAGGTCGCCGGTGAAGGTGCGAGACTTGATGGTTCCCAGACTCGGCAGATCATGCCCCTAGTTTGCATGATATGTGCATTTGTGCTTATGACCGCATCCATTAGGTTTATAACCGCAATCTACACGTGATCTCAGGACTGCAGCAGCCCGGGAAGGCACTCCCGGGCACCGCGAGTTTTCGGCAATGCCACAAGATTTGGGAGATGTCCCAGCCATGGACAAAGAAACTAAGCGGGACAAGGGCCCCCGCACGCAATGCCAGATTGCTACGACTAAGTCGAAGGAACTGGAAAGCAAGGTGAAGGAGACTGAGGACTACAAGAACCAAGTGGATGGAAGCAAACTGTTTCCTGGCTTTAAAGTACTCGCATGCAAACTCCTGATATCTAGACCAAAATTAAAAACATGACTCAGGCCCGCCAATATCCGCACCGGCTACAGCAACGAGGTGCAAGCCTTCGTGGAGAAGTTGCAGGCGGACCGGCAGCTGATCGACATGGCCTTGCAAAAGGAGACCCCGAATGACGCTGAGCTTGCTGATTTGTGTATGAGCGCAGACAAATCTTTGGCAGAGCTGAAGACTGTCCTGAAGACCATCAAACCTCAAGTGGTGCCTAGCTTAATTATATAACTTCGCAGCATAAAGAAATTCGTTCAATGGAGCTTGGTAGCTAGCTTGCATTATTAGCTCGATCGCGATCTGAGGCGAAGAGCAACAAAGCCGCAGAGAACCCCACGGCCAAGGCAAAGTCTAGAAAGGTAAGGAAGGCACAGGCCAAGAAGTGAGAGCCGACGTCGACGGCTCCTCGTCTCCTCGTTGTGTGGAATCTGTGAATCACACAAGTTTTGCAGCATGAGTTTGTGCCGGCAGCGAAACCCTGTACAGGCCTCTAGATCTAAAGCTCATAATATGCATCCGGTAAACCGAGCCCCTCGAAGCTCCAATCTGCCTGCCTCGGCTCACGCTGACTAGCCTACCGAGTGTCTTGCTGAAAGAAAATCGTGATGATCGGCTTGCAAAGAAAATCGTGATGATCAGCTTGCACATGTTGCTCCGCATCTGAATGACATCAGGGGTTACCCTAGATGCAATATATGCACACCCCCCTCCGCAGAATCCTCGAGCTCGACGCCCGCGACAAGTCCGATGGCGAACTACTTGCTTCGTGCAGCCGGCAGTGGTGTACCGTGTCTGCAATCTGTGCCCCATACATATATATATATATATATATATATCTAGTATAGATAAAGAGACAAATAGATCTGCTAAACCCATGTAACCCTAAACCCTACACCCCTGAACCCTAACCCTAACTCCTAAACCCCTCTAAACCCTAAACCCTAGACCCCCCAACCCTAAACCCCAAACCCAACAGGGAGTCGCTGGAGGAGCCTTTATAAACTATATTTTTTGAGAGTCCAATCTCCCTTAGATAGATAGCTAGCTAGCTAGGTATACACCCCGAAACAACCAGGGAAAGCTCAACTCTAAAAACCCAACGCCTTCAATCGCTAGAGTATACTGCAGGGAATGTCGTACACGAAAGTCCGGGACATTAGCCGAGTTCTGAAGAAGGCCGGACAGTCCTGCTCGTGTCCCGAAATCATCGCCAGCAGCATATCGTCAATCCCAATCAAGCACCTGCCGGCAGGAGCTGAAGCATACATACGGGGTGGAGATGGTTGGAGGCACCCGCCGGATGGCTGACATCCAGCATGCCCAGAACGCCCAACGTGACATGCTTCGGGCTTTTCCTTCTTCGGAGCCTTATCCTACAAATGTGGGTTGCAATGCTCGGTCATGTCTACAGTGCATTGCGAGATCGAAATCCCAATCGTAATTCTACAACCGAGGTGCCCATTCGCTACGTCCTGGTCCCTATGCGAAAATCAATGACGGATGATACCGTGGTGCAAAGGACGGTCATGTACAGATATAATTAGCCTTCAGTGCTAGTCAGCCGCATGTCCGTACTTTCGAATAGCATGTTCCAGGAAGATGCCATTGATTCTCCCTCACGAGCTGATGGTGCAGCTTAGCTTGAAGGGCCATTTGGAACAAGGGTTAGAGGATGCAACCAAAAAGTATTGGTCGCACATGGAGAAGACCGGCTCCGACCACCCGTGCATCCATGACAAGATGTGCAGACCTTTGGGGCTGTACGGCGATGATGCCCAGTATGACCGGAACTGCAACAAACTTATAGTGGTTACACTATCGGACTGCTTGGCTACCTCGAAGCACTCTATGGCTGCGACGTGGCCGCTCTTCGTTCTGAGAGAAGTTACTATAGCCGTGATTGAGAACTCGAGCTTTCTTGTTTCATTAGCTTTTTGCAATGGACTGAAACGTACTTACAATGGTATGTATGCACTTAAGCAGCTCAGGGCTTGTCAATTGGATTTGACACGCTGAATGCCTTCCTTGCCCCGGTGCTCTTTCCTGCAACTACTACGAGTACTATTGTTGTGTTCGATTCCAATATATAAGTATATATAATTAGTCGGTACAAGCTACCCTGCTGAGATCGCCATCTCCTTGAATATTCTATTCTATGGACGAGTGCCGGCCTCTCCGCTACACCTCGAGACGGAGTTCACGAGGGAAACATGGGAGAATGTTATCAAGCCGAACCTGAAGGACGAACTCCTGTTCAAGGATTGTGGAGACGACCCAAAGTTCTACGCGGCGACAGAAGTGCGGGGCGACTGGAAGTTCGTGAAGGTGCAACATGTTACACCCGCGACCATTTTTCTGATTGCATCCGATTTCGTTCAGATCTGATCAATTGAAATTTAAAAGTACGTAGCCTGTAGTGGAGGAAGACTAGGTAATAAGAGGTGTTATATAGTTTAGCTTTAGCATCAAACCCAAAAACAACTCGGATCCTAGCAGGCCCTCTACAACATGAACCTCGGCTGGAACAACAAGAGCATATGCATGCACTGCCACATGAAGCTGAACGAGTATGTCCAATTCCCCTACAACCTGGACAGTATTGAACGACGCAGCACGGAGAGCTTCACTGCCTGCCTCAAGCCAGACTCCTCCGGAGAAAAGTGTGACCTGGGCCAACAAATCAGCCCGACCCTAAACTAAACTCTAGCCCTAGCCTTATATCATAACTAGTGTGTGTCACTGATCCGAAACTAGCTAGCTTAAAGACCGAATCGAACCGAAGTGAGGTGCCCTCCTGTGGGTGGAGTGCTTGAAGGTGCCCGCTGCCATTCGTTGGTGCACGCTACATGTCATCAATTTGGGGTATGCTGGATGGGTCGGAGCCTCTACGATGGAGTTCCTCATGCAGAAGGAGCATACAAGAGTGTAACAATCATAACCCTGCGCCCTTAAACTCTGAATAGCTCTCGCAGCAATCATACATGTATCTTCACCCTCGACCTTAAACTTCGAGCGCCCCAAAACCTCGACACCCATCAGCCCGAAACCACCAAATTCTGTATACGTTTTCACCCGAGATTTATAAAATTCTACCTCTGATACGTATATAATGTATATATATATATATATGTATATATGGATATATGTATATACATTAGTTTAATTTTTCTTCTTGTACATGTAGTTCGATAAATTAGTATTATAGCTGCCTTAAAACTGAATCTGACTATAAACCCTAGCCCTAACCCAACTTCTACCGCACGCCAGGAAGAGTTGCCATTCCTGTGGGGTGGCATCAACGAGCCCCCGGCCGGCCGACTTTCGAGGGCTTACCAAGACTTCGCATCATGGGCACGTGCAAGAGGAATCCAGTTGCTCAGTCGGCATAGATCATGAACAGATTAAATCGTAAATACGTGCGATATAGGATGGATGTTGTGATCATTGCAAACATGCACAGGCATTCCCAGCCACCGCTCCGAACGACGTTCTTCAAGGGAGGAGATGGTTTTCACTCGATGGCTGCTAAAGGGTACAACGCAGCAGGGCTGTATTAATGTGATGATATATAGTTTGTTGGAAAAGCCTAGATCTCATGATAGCACAAACCGCACCTCTAAGGCGAGGTGCATCATCGCTTGGTTATCCGACTTGATGCTGCACCTGCTGCACGAAGTGCAGGACGAGGACATGAAAGTTCTGTCCAGCTGTGTGACTCTTGGTAGCAATACAGTCTTTCGTCTAGCTAGACACAGATCTAGACGTATCCACAAACACACATACATACACATATATACATGCATGTATACGTACAAAATTGGAGGATAAATAAAACTGTATAGCTATATATGTAATTACATATAGGATTACAGTTTTAACTATCCTCCAATTTTGTACGTATACAAGAATCAAATATTGTTAACAATCATAGCTATGACTTATGCCTTAAGCTCTACACCCAACCCTCGATAATGAAATTCCGATCAGGTACCATTTGGCCGAGCTCTTCAACATCATGGAGAGAAACCCGAGGCTCCTGGAAGAGGCGCCGGCTCAGAGGATGAAGCAACTCATCGCCACTTGGGTTTGATGGCTCGCTTATTGTAGGTTCTCCTAGCAGATTAAATGATCCGAATAGCAGCCTCTACTCCAAATCTCAGGATTTCTCCACAACGAGTTATGTGCGGATGGCACATCGGGTGAACCGGGTCGGGAAGATGCTGTTCCCCTTGAAGCCGAAACTTCACGCTACTTGGTTCGTATACATCTGGGATAAACCTATCACAAGTGTAACTGCTACATTGTCCAAACATCTGAGGCGATGCAAGAACTTGCATACTGGGTGACGTCGGATAGCCCCACTGCTGCAGCATATTGCCCTGTTATTCTGTGTGTGCAATCCCAACTGTTTGTAGATGTGCTAGCTTGACATCCAAATCAGGAATCAACCCGCGATTCTATCATACGTTCAAGGACGAAGACCTGAACGGCAGGATCGTGGGCAGCCTCACTGCACATAGAATTTTGGCATTCGAGCCCCCTCGAGAATATCTATGTATATACATTCCAGCCCAGGAGTTGCCAAAGCCACGAGCGCCCAGAACATGGAACCGGCGATCCTCCGAAGGTACTACTCCTGGTATCTTGGTGAGAACAGTCCTCGTAGATCCATGTGGTTCGCCCAATCTCCATCCCTTTGAACCTGCAGCAGAAAAACTATATCAATCTAAGGCTGGAGTTCTCCCGGGCGAATGGGTTCGAGAGCGGTGACGATGAGCTCTAATTAGGCCTAGGCCTTTGGGTTCCGAGCGAATAATTGGTGCTTTTCCAGCTGTGCGGTACCGGGAGCTGGCAAGCTACAATATCACCGTATATCACCGTACCTAGTACGCACATAAGTATGTGGCCGGCTTTTGCACGGAGCTGGTGCACCGGTGGCCTTGGCCACGTCGAAGGCATGCACCGAGCCGTGCCGCGCAGAAAACATGGCGAGCGGTAACAAGGTCTATGGGTTTAAAGGAAGCTTAAGGATTATGTACATAATTATTTCAAACTAGGATTATAGGGTGTAGGGCTTATATAGGGTTCAGGTGAAGTTTCGGGTCTAGGGTTTAGGGCGTCCTTGCAAGCAAGCTTGCAGCAAAAGGGTTCAAGGTTTAGGGCTTTCGGGTTTTCTAGCATAGGTTTATCATAATAGAACATAGCTACATATTTGGTGTTAGTACTGCTGGTTTCTTGTTCACACGGGCGACCTCCTGTATATCAGCCCACACCTAGCTACAATACGATCTCGCAATCTCGAGCGAGGAATGGCCTGCCAATGATGCCAATACTGGCTGCCAATGTTCTGATGCGGTCGAACGGTCTTGATCGATGTTGTACGGCAGTATAATAAAAGTATGTTTTTTAGATAATTATCTTTGCGAACTTATCTTCATAAATCGGCCGTTGCAACATACCGACATTGCCAAACAAAGCACTCTCGCATGTCGAGCACCATGCTGAGCCCGCTGACTTGTCATCAAATTAACACCATTCCCCTTTTAACGACCGAACCGCGTTATTTGCCAGACAAGGCACTACATATTTATTATGCTAGATCGAGTCTTCTCCCTCCAAAGCCTTACAGAGGAAGGCTTTAGGAGCATCAGGGTGATTTATACCTATATACATACCTATGCACGCATGTATGCATGCATGCACGTATGTATGTACATACTCATATGCACGAGGCTCCGGGTTAAGCTCTGCTTCTTTATCGGGCTGTCCACATATCTCGGTGGATGAGTCTGGGGCTTTCATCATCGTCTAGGAGCAAATCATAAATCTTCGTGGATACGACAGATTTTGCCGAGCCCTCGCACAACGGACTCCAAGGCTAGAAAAGCTAGGCGTCAGAGCTTGGCGGGGCCCTCATCGCAATATAATCCGTATCAGCATCATCAGCATCAACGCAGTCAGCGTCATCATCATCACAGGTTCTCATTCTTCTTGTTCTTCTTCTTCATCAGCATCATCACCATCATCATCGTTGTCGTCGTCGCCACCGTCATGACAAACATCGCAAGTTGTTCGCCAAGCAGGGCGCCCAAGGCATGGCCGCCAAGCAAAAGCTCGTGGGCCCTGAAACCTGGTGATGGCCCATAAGCTCTAAAGCCCAGTTCCCAAACCAGCCACCTTAAACCGGAAACCCTAAACCCTAAACCCTAAACCCTAAACCCTAAACCCTCAACCCGAAAGTCCAAACCTTGAACCCTTAAAGCCCTAGCCAAGCCCCAAATCTAAATCCCTCAACCCCAAACCCTAAACCCCAAAGCTCAAACCGTTCAACCCAATCCCCATTCCCTTCGAGACCCGCGCCCACAGAGGAAAACTTGAGGCGGATCTCCACACCGTCGGAGTGATGCCTTTGGGGTCTTTAGCAGGCTCCCGGGCTAAAAATGCTCATAGCGTGTCATAGGAAGCTGATTCCGGGGCCTCGTGTCTGCATGCTGTGAGGCTGACTAGTTCATGGTTGGGATAGGATTAAAAACGTACGTGTTTATTCCTTATTGGGTTTAAGTCAGTACCCTTGAACATGTTTTTCGTTACCCAACTATGACAAAGCTGAGGTGTCCAAGCTGACCATCTGAATGTCCACTCTGTTGCAGTGAGCCACATGGGAACCACGGTTTGGGGTTTAGGCCGCCCCTATAACTCTTATCCTACATCCTCAAACCTTCAACCCAGCAGCTTAAGCGAAACCTGTCAACTGACTTCCCAAAACCCTACTTGGAGGTTTATGGGTAGCTATAAGTGGGGTTATAATTAGGGTAACTATGGTTATAACCCCTATCAGGGGACTTATAACCCCATTTATAACCACCCATGAACCTCCAAGTGCACCCAAATCCTAAACCCTCAACTCTTAACCTGAAGTCCTAAGGCCATCCAGAGCTGATGCCCTCAACGACATCGGGAGCTCTGACGCTCAAAACCCCAAAACCCAAACCGAAGCTCCAAGTTTTGTGTCGGGTTTGGGGTTTAGGGTTTCACTTTAAACCCTAATTTCCTGTTAGGGTTAAGGGCTTCGGGCATGCTGTTTACGGAAGCTGCATGCCACCCGGTCGCGTGCTAGCGCGGAAGATGCAAGGCTCGGACACCTGGGAGGATTGCAGGGTAAGGGTTTAGGGTGTTAGGGCTTAGGGTTTAGGGTTAGGGCTTAGGCTTTAGGGTTTTAGGCTTGGCTGCTTTAGGATGGAGAGTTTAAGGTTTAGTTGAGGATGTGGGATTGAAGGTCACTGAAGCCGATTGCAAGTTAAGGGGTTTTAGGGAATAGGGTTTAGGGCTTGGGGCTTCGGGTTTAGCGGCTTAGGGTTTAGGGGTTTTGGGTTTAGGGGTGCTTCTTTAGGGAACCTACCTAGGTCATGCTCTGATACCAATGGCAACCCTACAGTGAGGGTTTGGGATTCAGGGTTTAGTGTTGAGGATGTCGGATTGCGGGTTTAGGGCAAAACTTGAAGCCCTACAGTCCTGGAGCTCCAAAGCCCCACCAAAATCTTAAAACCCGTAGCTTCCCTGAACTCTAAAGTCCCGAAACACAGCCGAAAGCCCTTAGAGCCTCAAAAAGCGCCGAAGCCCGGTGCACCCTGAAACCCTTCACCCTAACCTAACCCTTAACCCTAAACTCCAAACCCTAAACCCCAAACCCTAAAACCCTAAACCCCAAACCCTAAACCCTAAACCCTAAACCCCAAACCCTAAACCCTAAACCCTGAAAGTCTAAACCCTAAACTCTGAATCCTAAACCTAATCTCCGGAGCAGAGCCCTGAAGCCATGAACCTGGCCCGATGCGAACGTTCGCTGTGCCTCGATCTCGAGGTCGTGCTCCATGTCCTGCACCTGGGAAGAGGCTTGTGGAACCACCGGAGATATCTGTATCGATAACAACATGAGTAAAGTAAGAGTAAGCGTACGCGTAAGGGTAAGGGTAAGGGTACGGGTAAGAGTAAGAAGAAGAGGAAGAAGAGGAGGAAGAGTAATAGCAATAGTAAGAATAGGAGTAGGAGTAAGAGTGAGACCCAGACACAGAGTAGCGAGCACAGTAACAGAAATAATGACTCCTCGTGTGCAAACGAGGGTTGAAAAGACGCTAGTCCTGCGCACAACAAGGGATCAACAAGTCCCCAAGAGCAAAGTTTCCGAAAACAGGGGGCCTGAATACAGTACCATAAATACTAGGATCCCTATTACTAGACCCAAGAGTAACCTTGGAATAAAAAGGGTGCCCTTTTTGGCTTAGAGAGGGGTTATAAGGGAACCTAAACCCTAAAAAAGGGAGTAAGGGCCTACTTTGGGTCCTAGAATATCAAGACCCCAAAATAAGGTACCCGTACTTCTCGGAAACTCCCGTATGAGCGTGGGGGTTTAGTCAGGATCTTCAGGTTCGGGGTTTCGGGGCTCTTGAAGGCATCCCCTCCTCCTCAGGTGGCATCCCGAAGCGATCCCGGATCCAAATACCTGGCAGAAGGTACAGTTCCTTTTCTCGGGTCTTTGAAGGTCGACGGGTTTCTTCGATTTTGTGGGGTTTCTTGGGTGTGAAAGGGTTTATTTATAAAGTCATCCAAACCATGGACAAAATAGGGTTAAGGGTTTATTGGGGGGCAACCTTTAGTGTTTACCTTACCCACGTACATCAAGGACTCCAGAAGATAGATCCCTTAAGCAAGGCCCTATCTTGACACGTTTTCAGATACATTCTACTTGGAGGTTCATGGGTAGATCTAAGTGGGGTTATAATCAGGGTAACTATGGTTATAACCCCTATAAGGGGACTTATAACCCAACTCATAACTACCCATGAACCTGCAAGCGGGGGGGGGTCTGTTTGATCCTCTGAAGGTTCTGGGTAGGGGTTTGAGTACGCTTCAGGGCTTTAGAGGTTTGGGGTACCTCAGGACTTTTCTTCGGCGCTTTTGAGGCAGTCCGATTCAAGGAGAGTAGTAGCTTTAAACGCTAAACCCTAAACCCTGAACCCTAAACCCTGAACCCGTTACAGCAAGCCTCATTGGTTGACTGCATTACTGCTTTTTCCGGTGCTTTACTGCTTTTGCGGTTTAGAGTTTAGGGTCTAGGGTTGAGGGTTTTAAAGTTTAGGGTTTAGAGGCTTCTCGGGGCCTAGCTACTTGGAGGTTCATGGGTAGTTGTAAGCGTGGTTATAATTAGGGTAACTATGGCTATAACCCCTATTAGGGGACTTATTATAACCCCATTTATAACTGTCCATGAACCTCCAAGTTGGGACTTGTACATCCTCAACGGGAGCTTGGCTTAGGCTTTGGCGCAGAACCGAGAGAAAGGGACCCCAAAGCTCCGACTAAGACAGGAGACTTACCTTTGGTTAGCAGGGAATGGAAGCATGGTAGTACCAGTAGTTATAATTGTATCCCATTCCTCCATTCCCTACTAACCAAAGGTAAGCAGAAGGAGGCTCTCTGAGTATTATATAGGAGCCTTAATAATTAGAATAGGGTTTTGAAGCCCATTATACTAGACTTTTAATAAGGAACCCCCCAAAATAATGTAGGTAATTATTTGGACCCCTATAGTAGGATCCAAGCAATTTTTAGTAGAGTTTTGGCGCGTATGCTACTGTAACCATAGCAAGGAACCCAAGGAATAAACACGGGGTGATGATTTAGGCTCCGACATTACCATGCTCCAACCCTAGGCTGGCCCACCAAGGAACTGAGGCATCTCCAAACTCGGGTTTAGGAGGGTTTTGGGTTTAGGGTTCAGTAAACCCCACGCGAAAGCACTGCACACTCAACGGCTACACGTCATGTCTGAACTCTGAAGCCAAATCCTAAGCTAAGCAGAAACACTGAGACCCAAAGCTCAAACTCCAAAAGTCCTACCTGGACCCCCAACAACCTACCTTTTGAAGGACCTATACGAAGAAATCATATGAGGGAGCCCTAAAAAGGTAGGTTCTTTGGGGTCCAGGTAAACCCTAAACCATGCCCGGGTGGGCTCCGTCCGTAGATGTACTCGCCGCTGTCACTTTCCAACTCGAAGGGTTGCCAAATGTGCTCAGGGTTTAGGGTTTAGGGCTTAGGATGTTTAGGTCAGGGTTTAGGGGCGGGTTTACAGCTTAGGATATATTCAGGGTTTAGGGGCTTCGGTTCAGGATTACCGGATTAGGATTTACGATTGTTGGTTTGGGGCCTTTCGGGCATACGGCAGGGGCCTGAAACTTTGGAAGAGTATTTGTTGAGTTTGTGGCTAATGTGGGAACCTGATTAAGAAAACTTGGGCCTCTATTAGGGTTCCTTATATTATATGAACCCTCCTATTTTGGGGTTATAGGCCCAGGGTTTCCAATCAGATTCCTACATTACCATGTCAGACAAGGATGTCAGAGCCTGGGGTCCAGCTTATAAGTGGCACGATGTAACAAAGTACATGCATAAACACCAAAATCTCGTTCAATTCTCAAGGCCCCTATGTTGCGCAAACTCTCGACCGGATTTTTGTCATTTTCGGCCTCGAGCAGTGGACCCTCGAGGCCTGGCTCCCGCAACCCTTGTGGGGAAGGTCACAGGCTGCAAAGGATGAACAGGTACCCAGAGCCCCCCCGAGAGGATCCAAAAAGTAGATCTTTGAATGGGGTTTCTATAGTAGTATAGGGCCTCAAACTAGGGGATCTACTTTCTAGGTCCTCCCGAGGGTCTAGGAAGCTGCAAAGAATGAACAGGTACTTAGGGTCGTTGAAGGTTTACGGGCTAGTAAACCCGGCGCTGTAAACTGTAAACTCGAAGCCTTAAACTCCCTGGTTACATGCCTAAAACCCATGCTAGTTTCGATGTTGACTTGACACGGCTGTTGCTGCCGCCTGCAGCGAGAGCCTGTCTCGAGCAGTTGACGTGATAAACTTGCCTGCAGCCCTGGAGGCAGGCGCATCGTGACTTTCCCAAGTCCCCTAAACCCTCCCAGGGTTGGGGTGAGCGTTGTTATTCAAGGTCGTTTGTCTCGTTCTCGTTTTTGGTGGTACAGAGGCTAAGAGTCGTGGCGCTCCGACTGGGCTGCACTTCAGGGCTTGTGGCAGTTTCTCCATCAGGCCGCTCCGATGTTGTTTTCGGCAGGCCCACCGGCAGGGGGCCCTGGGCTGCCTTGCAGGTGCTGTTTTATGCTCTACTTCGGTAGAAGCAATTGCAGATGGTGGCACCCTCACATTGCGCCTCATGCGGGTTTTGAGGGAGCTCCTGCCTGTTGCCGAGCTCCCGAAACAAACAACACAGGGCGGGTTGTGTATCCTGACCCAACAATCCTAAACCCAAAAGCCCAAACGATTAACAGATTACCTACTTAGCTAATTCTCGGCCGAAACCCCAAATCCTGATACAACCCGTGCGGATCCCTTTCAACACCCCGATACAATTTGCTCAGCTCTGACAACCAGTTCTTGCAAATCCGCAAGATTCACCATGAACCTTCCTGTAGAACCCCACAAGCCCGCCAAGAAGCACCATAAACTTCTGCAGGACTCACCCTCAACCCTAAACCCTCAACCCTCAACCCTAAACCCCTAAACCCTAAACCCTAAACCCTAAACCCTCAACCCTCAACCCTCAACCCTAAACCCCTAAACCCTAAACCCTCAACCCAACTCCCTGGCCTTCTCGGTCGAAAGTTGGTTCGGCGACTGAACGATTCGCTTCGGGAGCCGCGCAAACCTTGCGACCCATTTTTGGAGGGGTCCTGGATTTGACGTTTGTTTAGGGTTTAGGGTTTAGGGTTTAGGGTTTGGGTTCAGGGTTTATGGGTTCAGGTTTTCTTTTTGTTAAAGTGCAGTGGCCTTTCGCTCGCACGACGGTCCGTTTAGGGTTTAGGGTTTGGGGTTTAGGGCTCAGGGTCTAGGCCGTATGGCTTCGGTTCCAGCCAGTTTTAGCGGCAGGATGCATCGGTTCTATATTGTTGGGGGTTTAAAGTCTATTGATGGGTCTAAGCCGGGGGCTCAGTACAGGCTTTAGGGCTGTATCTATTATGTCTATCATCCCGAAAGCCCTATGTAATCCCTAAACCCCCAAACCCAAAGCACCCTAAACCCTAAACCCCTAAACCCCGCTAAGGCTCAATTACAGGGTCTTAGTCAGTTTGTAGACTTCTGGGGTTAAAAAGGTTTTTGAATTTCAGGGTCCCCAGAATAAAGTACCCGGCGACTCTTCGCTAAGGAGAGTAAGGGTATTTAGGTTTAGGGTTCATGCTTCTCGGATTCACGCGATGCTGGTGGACCAAAGTCGTGTCGCATCATTGGGAGATGCCGGAGGGCCCAAAAGGCTCAACTAACAGCTACTACAGGGGTCGGATCAAACACCAGCAACTGATTTAGGGTATAGGGCTTCGGGAAACAATCCCTTTTAGTCTCCTGATAACTACATGGCAGTTGCCGAAAATAGGGGACCCTAATATAGTAGCCTAAATAGTAGGATCCTTATTATAAGGCCCCCCAAACAAGGTACCCCTAATTTTCGGAAACTCCCACATGATAAGATGCACCGAAACCCGAAGATGGTAATTGAGGCCTCTGTACTAGGGCATCTTGGCCAACACTGAGGCAAACTCTCAGGGTAATGTAGGGGGGCCTCAATACTAAGCAAAAAGGGTTTGGGCCGCAATTACTGGATTTTAATCAAGAACCCTGAGGAATAACACGAGTGATTATCCAAGCTTCTACATTACAGGATCCAAAGCCCAATAGCGTTTGCTTCGGTCGGTTTTCAACTGCCACACGCTGGACCCCCAAAGTCAGGTCATGTGCTGTGTTTACGGAAGCATCATGTCGCCCCCCCTCCTGAAAAACAGCATCAGATGTCCTTAAACTCATTAAATATGAACCAAGCCTCTGAACCAACAAACCCTAAACTCCAAGTCTGCAAACCCAAAACCCAAGACCATAAACTAGAGACCCAGACCCCCAATCTAAAACCTTTTTGTACAAACCCACGAAAACGCCTGAAAACCCCATCCGCCCAAACTCTGAAAACTCCAAACCCAAAGCACTGAAAGCCAAAACAACACCGGGTCCTCCCTGAACCCCAAACCTCAAAGTCACTGCTCCACTCGAACGAGCGCCGAGCTCGCACATCCAGGCTGCGGGCCCCACCTGCTGGAGTTGGGGCTTTTCGGGTTTGGGTTTAGGCTTTAGGGTGTAGGGTTTAGGGTTTGGGGTTTGGGTGGTGAGGGCTCAACGGACTCGTGAGGCATCAAGCTTTGAGTTTGGGGTTGAGGCAACAAGGCTTTCGGTATGAGGGACCCATGATTTTCAGGTTCGGGACTTGCCCGAGATGCAGTCCGTCTGAGCCCATCTCTTCCACGCGGGTATGGCAAAACAGGTCCGTCAGCAACCATTCCAGAACAAAGCGTAATGTGAGAGCGCCCAGCCCTAGACCCCCACCATACTGTCGGAAATCGCAACCCTAGACAAGATTGAGCGGCGACTGTCACCATGACTCAAGGTTACTGGTGCGTGCTGAGGGTTTCAGCTCTAGCTTTGAGGCTTTACGGCTCCAGGTCAGGGTGGCGATTCAAGGCCGAGGCGTCCCAGTCGCGCAAGAAATCGCTGTAAGAAGTAGACACGGGTGGAGTATGCTATAGATCAGGCAATTGTATGTGTGAAGAAGCCATAAGAAGCCCACAGGAGCAAGAACGCCAAGCCCCTAAACCCTCGCAACCCCAGAGCCTAAACCCTTAGCCCTAAACCCCGAAACCCTAAACCCTGAACCCTAAACCCGAAATCCTAAACCCCAAACCCTACAACTGAAATCCTAAACCCGAAACACCCTGAACCCTAGATCCTAAAACCCAAACCCGAAATCCTGAACCCTAAACCCTACAACCGAAATCCTAAACCCGAAACACCCTGAACCCCAGATCCTAAACCCTAAACCCGAAATCCCAAAATCCTAAACCCTAAATAGCGCCTCGAAGGGTGTGAGCTTCGTCTCGAACTGGACACTGTACTCGAAGTCGAACTCTAAACAATGCCGAGCCCTCGGGCATAAAACGCTGACTCTGGTCTTATGGGGTTCCTTTTATAGGGGCCTATGTGAGGATTATGTTAAGGGGTATTGTGGGAGTTTAGTATGGGAGCCTTAACAATTGTAATAGGGTTTGGGGGCCTACTACAATATAAATGTTATAAGGAACCCACAAAATAGCATAGGCAATGTAATTATCTAGGCCCCCATATGCGAACAGCAATGGCAGAGACCCGACTACACTCACTACAGTTTTCATGATTTAGAACTGCTCACGCATGCCGTCATCAGAACCAGGTCGTTGTGTCAGCCGTCACGATGTCATCACGGGGCTTAGGTCTTGGTTGCATTTCCACAACCAGCGCCACAGCAAGTGCCACGCTTCCTACGGCAGGTCTTACTGCTGTTCAAACTCCCCTCACTACTTTTGTAACTGTTGTTCGTGTTGCAGCACAATCTTCTACTAGTGGTATTCGTAGTGGTGGTGGTGGTGGTGGTGGTGGTGGTGGTGGTGGTGGTGGTGGTGGTGGTGGTGGTGGTGGTGGTGGTGGTGGTGGTAGTAGCAGTCGCAGCAGTAGTAGCAGGGGTAGCAGGGGTAGCACAGTAGTAGCAGTGGTAGCAGTAGCAGTAGCAGTACTAGCAGCAGCAGCAGCAGCAGTAATCATCCTGGTGGCGGTAGATGCGCAGGTGGTAGGTGTGGTGGTAGGAGCATCGCAAGGTCGCAGTCGCCGTGGTCGCTGTAGTGGTGTCGGTGGTAACAACAGCTCCTTTCCATCCTTGCAAGGCTCAGGGTGCTGGATTGAGGCTCAGCTGTTGCATCAAATAACTAAATGTAAGCTTCGAAGGTTTGGAGTGGCTGGCTCATGGCCATGAGAGTGCAGGATTGTAGGATACGGAGTGAGGGTTTCCAGTTTGCGAATGCTTTAAGTCGACGGCACATGATTTCAGGTGACAGGAAACCGGGGAGTGCACGTGTCTGGAAGCGCATCTGCCCATTCGCCCATGCTCGCCGCAAGCAGCCAGAGCCTTCAAGCAGAGCACGATAGGTCTTTAAACTAACAGCTCTTTATAGCGAGGGTCATGAAAGCAGAATTCCACGCATGAATTCATGCTACTGGCACACTGCTACTGCTGCTACTGCTACTGCTACTGCTACTGCTACTGGTACTGGTACTGCTACTGCTACTGCTACTGCTACTGCCAGTGCTAGTGCTAGTAGTAGTACTACTACTACTACTCCTCCTCCTGCTGCTGCTGCCGCCACTACTACGACGACGAATACTAAACTATGATGAAAACAGCGAAGCCGAAAAGATTTAATCCTGTCAAGGCACTTGTAGCGGAAGCCCGTGGGCATTGCATGGTCCACCACCTCCAAAAGCAGGAGGAGTTCAGGCTTTAGTATTAGGTAGTGTAGGGTTCAGGGTCTATGGGTTTTGGATTTTTGGACGTTATGCGTCAGGGTCTTGGCGGAGACTTTGCAGACCGAGTAGAGAAATGCATGCATAGAGGCATGCGCATTGCACACGCACATGCATACATACGTACATACATACCTACATACACTCAGACATCCTTATACATACATACATACATACATGCATGCATGCATGCATACATACATACATACATACATATTTATACATACATACATACGTACATACATACAGACACACATACATACATACAGACATACATACGCACATACATACATGTTACATACATACAGACATGTATGCATGCATACAAGCGTACAGATGCACACAGATACATATGTATATATATATATATATGTATTAATTACATAAATGTGTCACATATGCATATACATAGGCAAAACACCCACAAGCGCGAATGCACGCTTGCATGCATCCACCCAGTGCGTATCCGAATCCTTAAACTGTAAGCCTGCACCCCAAACCAACAAACACCCACCTCCACTAACACCACAACCCTCCCCACACTCACACACAAAACTAGATCTTAAAACCCTAAAGCACGAAAAAAGCGTTGCTTGCTGCACCCCCTCTTCAGCCTGACCGTTGTGCACGGGAACTCCCCCGAGACAGCCCATGGCCTCAGAGATACTGTCAGGCTCAGAGTTGCAGAAGGGCCGAACATATAGAGGCCGCGTGCGGATTTACAAGAGCTTCCGTGGTGTGCACGAGTAGTATGGGACTTGAACTTGCTTGGTGTTTCGAGTTCGGGTGTGGTAAGTGTATCAGACGGGTTTCCAGATGGGACTAACAGCGGTCAGAAAGAGTTCTGCAGGGTTTCGAAACGACTCTAATCTTTTCGCACATCTGACTGCATACTATCATATATGGGGCGGATTGAGGCAGATGCAGGTTGAAGCTAGAGCTAGAGGTTCTTGTTTCTAGAGCAGTTTCTCCGTCGTCAGCGTCGGAAGTGAGAGCCGTGAGGAGCATCCTTGATTCTCTGGCAATACATTGGCAGAGTAGGTTCGATGAGTCCGTGAGCGACATAGTACCTGCTCTGACGTAGCAAACCAGAGCAACAACAACAACAATTGAGAGTCTGAAAAGCAGCTGAACCCGAAACCTTAAACTAGTGTTCAAAACCCGTTGTCCCCGGATGTTGAGGTTTTCTTTTAGTTTGAGACGTCGGGAGCCCTTGAACCCCCATTTCGTCAAAGCCCGTAGATGTAAGGGGTTCCGGTTTAGGGTGATTGTAATACCTTGTTTCTGTTTCCTGTAAGGGTCCAAACTGCAGAAGGAGACGTGAGGGGGAGTCAGTTCTTTCGATTGTCAGGATGCCCATACTTAAAGATTTCGTGTTCAAGGGATAAGGGGGCCCGTCATTGAACGCACGCCCTTTATCCCGCAGATTCCCGTGCCGTTCTCTCGGGGCCCAGCACATTTTGGAGAGTCAGCCGAGGCGTCCGGTGTATCTTTCAAGTCAAACAACTCGATGGCCAACTGCGTCGGGCTTTTCGGCTCTTCGACAGGGTGAAGATTTTGCTGTAGAGGCCTTAGTAACCTTAGTAATTACCAGTATATTTTGGGGGTTCCTTGTTATAATTATAGTAGAATGGCCCCAAAACCCTATTTTAATTATTAAGGGCCCTATATTCGGTTAGGTTTGGGCCTCGTTCTTTGGCAAACCTATATGGGAGCTTCCACAAATTGCGGGGTACCTTATTTTGGGGCCCGTATAATTAGGATCCTACTATTTAGGGTACTCTATAATTAGGGTCCCCTATGTTAGGAAACTCCCATGTCGAATCCAGGGATCCTAACCGTTGGAAAGGAAAGGCAACCACTACTAAAACACCCCATGTGGCTGCCTATTGTAGGCCCAAAAGCCGACCTTTCTTTCCGTACATACATAATGAGATAGCAGTAAGCAGCCCAAGGTCCGCAGACCCTGAGTTGACATGCCTATGGCACACTTGTTGCAGTGTTTAGAGTGTTTTTTGCCAGCTTCCCCATAATAGAACCCAAAACATCACTCCATCACTCTACATGATCCCTCTGGGCAGTAGAACTGCTTGTACTGCTTGTACTACTGCTCGCGAAGCTTATGCCAAATCATAGCAACACTGGTATTTGTGGTGACGATGATAAGCAGTAGCAACGAGATGAAAGCATGTCAAGGCAATATAATACTGCTGACGTTCAGATGATGCTGACACAAGCTTTACGAGTCAGTTCCAGGGACAATCATATACCACAAAGCGTCTACTGGGATGGCGATGCGTTACGCGCTAAGCACAAGAGATGTTGCGGTCAACACCGAAACTGTTAATTCGACTGCTACTTCTGCTGCCGCGAATTGCCAGCTCGGTTGCTACTACACAAAACTTCAAACGATAGGCTTCAAGCTTCTGCTTTCGTGACTAACCCCCGTCTCGGTTCAGGGTTTCGGGTTTCGGGCTTGCCGGCCGTTTGCTTGCTACTGGTACCACGATGATGTTGCAAGCAAGCTGGCTTCCATGCAACAGCTATCGATCTTGGCGAACAGGATTAAGACCGAATGGACCATAAACCCGAAACCCTAAACCCCCCTAAACCCTGAACCGGCAGCTATATGACACTGTATCCTAAACCCTGAACCCTCTCTGGGCAAGGGACTTTTGGCGCCCAGCGCGAAAATCTGGTGTTTGCATTCTACTGATGTGGGTAGAACCGAACATCAGAGAGTGCTAACTCTGACACTTGCTGGAAGCTTCGCTGCTCAGTCACCGAACTTGTGCGACCGGATCTGGTCCAGCTGCTCTTGGAACTCTTTGGTCAGCTCCTGACCAAGGATTTCGATCCCTTGACCACGTGACGATGTATCATATGCCATATACTTACTACCGTATCGAATACACAAGTTATACAAGAGTATCACCTGAAGGTCTGGATTTCAGTCCGACATGGGCTATCAGAAAGGAGCAACCCTCCCTTAACCACCAGGCCCCTGTCCCCTCTGCTTCCCAGAGACTCCAAGATCCCTTCATTAAGGAATGTTCCGTAAATCATACTAGGGATCCTACTATATGGTAAGGTATATTCTTTACTTAGGGGATATTCGAATCCCCTGAAGCCTGAACCTTCTAGATCCCTTTTAGGATCCCTTTTAATGGAACCCTAGGTATTCCTTAATGAAGGGACATTGGCGTCTCTGGGTTCCGAGGGCCGGGCGACGGTCTGAGTCTTGGGGCAGTTCTTCATGACCCAGTCCTGGTCCTCTGAGACGGGGCTTTAGGCTTTTAGGGTTTCGGGTTTAGGGTGTCGGGGGTCCTCTAGGGCTTAATTCTGGGGTTTTAGGATTTAAGGTTTAGGGTTTAGGAGGGTCCTCTAGGGTTTAATTATAGGCCGGGCTATTAGGATTTTGGGTTTAGGGGTCAGATGACTTCAGCTTAGGCTGGGCGACTGCCCTGACTGCCCGCGGTGTTGGTGAAACTGAGATAAAGACACTTGGGTGGTTGTCAAAATTATGGTCCCTTTTGTGGAACCCTAGATATTAGGTGCCGTACTGTCTTAGGGGCCCAAAAAGGGACGATAATTTTGACAACCACCCACTTGGCATTGCGCCCCTTTCTGGACTGGTGCTAAGCGTGTTGCACTGAGCTCTTTGCATCTTGCCACTCTAACGCCCGCCAAGAATGACGAGAAAGGTTATATAAGATTATGACTACGGGATCATGATTGTTGATGGCCACAGCCACTACGATAGGAGTTAGGAGCAACTGAAGACACCCCCTCAAGGGTTTCTGTGACGATGGCTCCCGAGCTGGGTCCTTCTCAGATGTGTAGATGTAGGATAGCCAGCCCTCTTCTTCGAGGGTCAGATCCTGCAGCCAAGATGCCCCCAGAGAGCCCAATACCCCTTAATTAAGGAATATAGCTTAAACCATAATATGAAGCCCTATATGATTTAAGCCATATTCCTTAATTAAGTGTATTGGGCTCTCTGGGGCCGTGTCAAGATCAGGCTGGCCGTTACTATCGTCAATGCGGCTACGGCATCATCATCGTCATCATCCTCGTAGTCATCCATGAGATTGCTGCAACCGTTGTCGTACGTCAGCGTCTTCGATCCTGTTCAGCATTCCCGAAACATTATTCGAATTCTTGTCGGCCGTCCGCAGCATCATCATCACCATCATCCGATTGCTCAACACCAAACATCATCTGAGCCCGCAACTACCTTGTTACCTTGTTGGGGGGAAGACCTTCAGCAGCACAGCGAAAGCGAGGGAATGTACTGACTTACCTCGCACTGCTACGGAAAAGGTACAGAACACCCTAAACCCTAAACCAATAAAGCCAGGTATCGTTTGCAACGACCTTCCGAATCAAAGCGAAGAGTGGTCTGACTGCGCAACACCAAAACTCCCATCACACCGCCCCCATGTTCGTCGTCTCTGTAAGTGCCAGGCTTTGCCGATTTCTAGCTAGACAAGGGGGCCAGAGCTAGCCAGGAAAAGCTTGACATACCACAAAACGCCCAAAATAGCTGTAAAAATCGAGCAAAGGCAAAGAACATCTGAAACAAAACACATTTTAGGGACATGCGGAAACAAGCTAGGCAATTCTGAGCTTTCGGCTCTGTCACCGGCGCTCAACGCTTGCACACACAATGCATGGAGGTCACGACAACCACAGCAGCGAGAACATGATGAACATGGGTGTGTTGGATGAAGAGGTTGTTTAGGGTTCGGGGTCTAGGGCTCAGGGTTTATAGTATAGAGGCCTTAATTATTGGAACAAGGTTCTGGGGCCCATTATACTATAATGAAAATAGGGAACCCCCAAAATAGCACAGGTAATTATCAACCCTATATTATCATTTCGGGAGTCTCAGGGCATGTCGTAGCTCCGGCTCTGGTGTTCCAACAGTGAATAACCATGCACGGTGTGGCATTCAGAGACACCTCACCACAGCTGGAGTTGGCGGAACCTTTCATGTGTCGCCCCTGCTTCCACCCATGTATTGGCAGATTCACAGACGTTTGGGCAACGAAACCCTTAAAACCCTATCAACCCCTAAACCCTAAGCTCCTGAACCCGAAACCCTTAAAACCGCAATAAAAGCCTGGCAAAAGACCTTCAACGGCACCCTGTGTTTCCAAACCCATGGCCTGGTCGATGAGGATTCGACCTCTACAGCAAGGCAACGCCATGCAGCACATCTGGGAGTTTCCGAAAATAGGGATCCTAATATAGTACCCTAAATAGTAGGCTCCTTATATATATATATATATATATATATCTCCTTATTATGAGAACCCCAAAATAAGGTACCCCTATTTTCGGAAACTACCATCTTCACGTAACGTCATATAATGCAATGTGGGGTAGTTTTGTGTTGGAGAGTAACCAGTCTCGTCTAGTGAGATGTATTTTTGTATGATGCAATGTAGCGTAGCGTGGTGTGATGTATGTCGATGCTGTTCTCATGTCACGTCACCTCATAACATACTATAAGGGCCTTGATAATTAGAACAAAATTTTGGAGCCCATATACTATAATGGGAATAAGGAACCCCCAAAATAGTATGGGTAACTATTAAGGCCCCCGTATTTCCATAGTACACCAGTCGCCAGACCATACCAGGCCGGACCTGACCTAGATCACATGTTGCCTCGTCATGTCGTACTTGGAGCTGAGGGGGTGTAGGGGTGTAGGGTTTATAGGGTGTAGGTACTGAAAAAGCTCTACTGGGAGGGTTCATTGGTAGTTATAAATGGGGTTATAAGTCCCCTAATAGGGGTTACAACCATAGCTACCCTAATCATACCCCCACTTATACCTACCCATGAACCTCCAAGTATCAGTATCACACCAAAGCAGAACACACCTCAGCAGGTTGTAGGAGATCAGATCATGAGATGATGTATCAACTGTATCAACTCATATCCTAGGGTTTAGGGTTTAGGGACTCGTATTCTATCATTACGCCCTAAGCCTCGAGGCAGTGGAAAGCGGAAGTCTGAGGGCGGCGCCCACTTCCCGCGCGATTTTCAGGTCCGCAGCTTTGAAGACGTCCCACTTCACCGGGTCCTGTAGGGCTTTGGGTTCAAGGTTTAGGGCCCTGTCCGACAACACTCAGGAGAGGGGTCTAAATTGCTAGAATAGGTTTCTCCGGTGCAGTATACGATACCTGTTTCAGGGACTTCAAGATATAGTATTCCTATTCAGGCTTCTATGTTCACGACTTCGGATTGCTGTTGAAGTTCTACGGTTTCAGCAAGATGTTGCAAGGTCAGAAAATAATCAGGACTCCTTTCAAAAAGCTCCTTCTTAAACTATCAGGAAACCTAACTACCACAAGTTACAAAGATTCCTTAAAATTTACCAAAACAACACCCTCTTATACCTGCTTACATGCGGCTGAGGAATCCCTCAAGTGCCACCACAAAGCAGGCAGGCTCCTTTGCATTAATATGCGTAGAACTCGAACCAGTTCGACCCGACGACCCTTCAAGATTTAGGACGTAGCTCCAGGTTTAGAGGGTTTAAAGTTCCTTTTAGGGTTCCTGTAAGTGAAGGGCTACTATGAAGGGTTGATGGTTTCAGAAAGGGTGTAGGGTTTCGGGGAACCCTAAATCCAGTTTAGGGTTTACAGGGGCCTTCATAATGAGAAAAGCATTTGGGGGCTATGGTGTGCGAACCATATGGCTTATAAGGTACTGAGGTAATAAGGATATAAGGGGATAGTATAAAGAATAATCACATTGAACAAAGGAATGATTCCGAAGGTTTTTCCTTAGAGAGCCTTGTGAGTCAGTTGCTATGAGCAGGCATCCCCACATTGAGAACGAATGTTGCGGAGCCCGGAGACCAAAACCTTGCGAAAAACTCGACCCAGTGCGAGTCGATGGGAGATGCCTGAACCCCAAGCAAATTTCCATTTAGGATTTTGCTGACTGATATAAACCCAAACCAGAAGCCCTTAGAAGGGGTAGTGAAGCTTGGGCTTAGGGCGTGCGGTTAGGTTGGGCTCGCGAGCCGTCTGCCGAGCCTTGGCCCACCGCACCATCTCGTATCTCTCCCCGAAAGGATTAGGCCTAGAGATCAGGGTTTAGTCGATTGGGGCTTCGGGTTTAGGGTGTAGGGTTTAGGTGTCGGCAGATGTCCTTTCTGGGGCTTGCGGGCGATTCTGGGGCTTGCAGCGGTTTAGTGCTTACGGCTTGAAGGTTCTAGGGTTCGCTGTTTGGGATCGTTGGCTTCGAACTACAGGCTTGGCATTCGAACGAATTCAGTCAGGGATGCGGCGCTTTGCAATGTCAGGCTCTGCGCTGGTTTCGGATTCAATATGGGTTTGGGTCTCAACAAATAGAGATCGTGTTCCCCTTTCTAGCCACTGTAATGTTACACGACTGATATACCCGAAAACCGTAGTCCATCGGATCTATAGATACATATGTATATGATGTAGGTATATGTATGTGTGTGTATATATATATCTGTATATATATATATATGTATATATATATATATATATCTGTATGTATATATATATATGTGTGTGTGTATATATATGTAAATACATATATATATATGTGTATATCCTATGCCATGCATGTATATTTGCATATATATATAACCTTAAACGCATAAACCCCCTAAAACCCCAACTCCTAAACCCCCCAAAACCTTACTCCTAGAGCTCAGCACTATAGGGATTTAAGGACTCACATATTAAGGCTTTTGGGCCTAAAGACCATGCTATATAAGGTTTTTGTGCTATTTTGATCCCTAGGGTTCAGTGGCCCCAAGCCACAGCCACCGTGCCACGAGCTGACACAGAGCTTCGTTGCTAGGGCCCACAGCGCCCCTTCCAAATATAATTTAATCGAATAGGATGTTCTATGATATAACGTACTATAGTATGATATAATATGATGTATTATGAGATAATATGATAAAACTATGATATGACAGGATATGATGTAAGATGATATAATGTGATATAATATGATATAATGAAAATAAGAAACATTATGAAATAGTTTAACCGGAGTCGTACAGCCTAGACCCTGAATACTAAACTAAACGCTGCAGACCTCCAAAACCAAGGCAATCCCTCAAACCCTAAACACTAAACCCTGAACCCAAAAACCCAAAATCTCTGCCCACTCAGGGCCCCACTGAACTTTGAGCATCTCATCTGCCAAATAAAAGCGAGTCCTGCTTCAGAGCTTGCGGCTTGTTGGTTTAGGTTGATGGTTTGAGGTTCAGGGGCTAGGGTTTACGCCTTAGGGCCTCAGGGTTAAGGGTTTAGTGCCTCTGGCGCTTCAACGTTCATGAGGGAGCGGGTGAGGGGGGGGCGGGGGGAACGGGGGCGGCAGGTTGTGACCTTGGGAGTTGGGTTGCTGAAGAAGAAACCCAGTAGGGTTTGCAAAATTCCATCAACTCTTTCTGTCGAGTCAAAACCTTTTAGGGTTTCTCATCAAGTATCTAGATCTGTCTTCTCTTGGGATTCAGTGCTTATCGTGAACCCTGATTCTGGAAGCCCCGGCTTTGGGTTCAGGGTTTTGAGTCTACCGCAATCCTTCAAAACCTGCAATTTCAGAGCTCCTTGTTATCTTGACTTCCGTATACAAGTGCTGAAGAAGTTAGGCTTTGTAGGAGCTTGGACTTTATGGTTTAGTGTTCAACACGAACGCAGTCAGTCCCAGAAGTCCAGACCGTGAAGGACGAAGTGCTTGTATAACATCCCTCCGAACTTTGCACAACGGGGCTTAGGGTTAGGTTTTAAGTTCAGGGCTTAGGGCATATTGAATCATTGCCCACGGACCACTACCGCAACGATGATGTGTGACTAGACTCACCAGACCCTACAGCATAAATCCTAAACGGTCATTCTCGGTGTTCTTCTTGCTTCAAGAAGTGGAACCAAGATCATACTGTGCGGTAACTCTAGGTTGCATACTGATGCTTTCCAGGTGGGAGTGGTGAAAACGCCCACACCACTCCCAAACCTTCAAGACCATGCTCTCCGGCAGCTTTGGGGTGGGAGAACGAGACACCGGTCTGCGTCTCGGTTTCCTTGTGTGACTAAACCTTATAGATTAGGGTTTTAGGGCTCAGGGTTTAGGGTTTAGGGGCCTAAACCACATCTGGCACTGGACTTCTTGTGCCCATGTCCTTGTGAATGGCTCCTCTTCCCATGACCTTTACAACGAGCGGAGGGGAGGTCAGTCGCTAGGCGCAGATTCATCCCAGTCTCAGGCACCGTAACCCATAACCTCCGAACAAGACATCTTTCAAGCCTCAGCGTGTAAAGGGAGTAGCTTCGATGTTAGACTCACTAAGACCAGAACCCAATTCTGAATCCATTGCCGTTACAGCTTTGAGGTTTTCCTTCCGTCGGGTAGGGGGTTGTATGGCGTTGAGGGTCACTGCGACTGCAGCTTGTTGCGGTTTGATACTAGGGTTTCGATGGATACCCTACACCCTAAACTGTCTGTGTGAAGACTTCCGTATGGGGCCAGCGTTCGGTCAAGATTTTCAGACCTAGCCGCAGGATGTGCAGCTAAAGGGTTGGGGGGCCTAGTGTTTCGAGTTTTTAGATGTGCTTGAGGCTTTAGGATGTTCAGGCCTTTTAAGTTTTGGGGCTCTGTACTATACGGCCATGGGGTTGTTGGGAGTGCTTCGGTCTCTTGGGGGCTTGGGCTGGGACCTTACATTCGCTGTCAGCGCTCCAGGCAAGTAACACCGGGCACCGCTAAACCCCAAGACCCTACACCCGCAAATCCCTAAACCCCTAAACGTGAGTATAGCCAAGTCTAGTCCAGTACAGTATAGGCTTCGGGTTTAGGGTTTAGGGGCAACTATGCTGAACTTAGAACCCCAGCAAAAAAAGATAATTTTAGCTGTCTCTTAGGGGTTGTAATACCCAAAGACTATATAAAACATATTTCTAAGCACCCCCAAGACTAGACCTTGAAAACACGAAGCAAAACTGGCCTGACCCGACAGCACGAAGCACAGAAAGCTCTACCTAACTCTAGACGTCTATATAGTAAACCCCATAAAGTTGGAAACCGGATTGAGGCCAAATAGTGCTGGGATTCCCTATACATTACTCTTAAGGATTGAGGCTATTGGGTTTTCAACTTTTAGGCTTCTACTGTAAACCCTAAACCGCCGAGCCTGAACCCCCAAACGCTAAAACAGGAAACTGAACACTGCTCTTAGCAAACAATCCAAGAGCAGTAAGCCAAGAAAGATACAAACTTGTTTAGCCACCAACTCAAGAAGCTGGCCGAAACAAACTTCTAGGCTTTTCGGTTTTGGACTTTAGGGTTCAGGGCTGTGGGGTTTAGGGATCAGATTTTTCAGATTTCAGATTTCGGGTTCTGTTTGGGGGAGAGGCACCTCAGCGCAGACCATATGGTTTTGCGAGGCCGCTGTTCAAGCTTAGATTTTGCGGATTACACTTCGGGCTCCATAGTAATTCCTTTTTGGGGTTCAGAGTTGGAAATCCTACAACTTAGTTGCTGAGTTCATAAGCCGCAAAAAGTGCACCCTTGTAGTTTTATAGTGGGTAATATTATTCCAAAAAGTGTAAAGTGTATCCACTCAGCTACTAAGAGAAGATAATCCCCAAAAGGAACTACTATGGAGCCTCTGGGTAGGCTGAGGGCTTGGAAAAATCGCACCTCCGCTGCAGCTCGCGGATCATCGGATCTTTGGAAGGCGCAGGCCTCATCCACAATGATTCAGTTTAGAGTTTGGGCTTTAGGCTTTAGGGTTTAGGATTTAGGGTTTGGGTTGTAGGGGAGATTGACGATACATCTTTCGAGGCACTTATAAAGGCAAACCTTAAACTCCTCCACAACCCCTAAGCCTAGAGGTTCAGGATTGACGATGATACATGTTTTGATGCTTTCACAAAAGGCAAACCTTTCACCCCAAATCCACAAACCCTAGCCCTAGAAGGCCCTACTTCCAAGAGGTTCACGGGTAGCTATCAGTGGGGTTATAATTAAGGTAACTATGGGTATAACCCCTATTAGCCTGAGCCCTAAAACCAAGAATCCTCCGCCGGTTTACGGTTTTTTTTTGTTTTAAGCACCTTTTTCCGCCTGCCTATGTGTCTAGGTTTAGGGTTTAGGGTTTAAACCTCGAACCCCCTTGCAGCTCCTAAATCCCAAAGCTGATACACTGCCGAGGCCACGACGGATAAAGTGGGTCGGTATCTGGCAAGTTGTCCCCCGGCTTGATATACCTGTTTAGGACATGAAGTTTAGGAGTTTAGGGTTTAGGGTTTTTTTTTTGAAAGCCCCTTTTCGTGGGTTGAGAGTTTAGGGTTATGCCCTTCGAAGAGGCAGGACAAATCCGTGAGACTTTGACTCGATGTGCGCTATTCTCTGGGGTTTGGGGTTTGGCTCGATTTGGGAGTTTCCGAAAACTAGAGGTACCTTATTTGGGGATCCTTATAAGAAAGATCCTACTATTAGGATCTATTAGGGTACCATATTGGGGCCCCCTATTTTCGGAAACTCACATTTGCAGGATGAGAACCAGCAACACCAAAGACAACAATAGCCAACTGGCGCTCATCAAGACAACCCGGAACAGTTGTGCGAACAAGGGATGAGGGGGAATTGGGCCGGCACAGCACCACTGCTCAATGAAAACACGACAGCCGCGACGTCATTAAACTCCTATCCAACACCGATTGACCCAAAACCCTGAACCCTAACCCTAATATATCTATATGATGAGTATTAGTCAACTATTACTGAGTGGGGGCCGTGCGCAAGGTTTAGGGTTTAGGCACCCGCTTCGCGAGTCTTGCTCTGACATTCCGGAATCGAGGGGATTGGGAGAGTTCAGGGTTTAGGGTTCAGGGTTTAGGGTTTAGGGTTTAGGATTCAGGGTTCAGGGTTTAGGGTTTTGAAGCAGGAACTTGGTTCGAGAGTGTCCAACCACACAAGCAAAGCCTATTTTTCGAAGACTAGACATGAAAAACTACGCTCGCATGAGGACTGTCAACACGGCACTGCAAAACAGGGAAATTTCACACCCGTCTTATCTATAGTGTGACGTCCGAATCATGCTCGAATTAGGCCTCTTTGGACAGTTCCTACTTCACCGGACTGTGCCGGGAGCTGGCCTCGGCGACCGAATCGAGCAAGCTGCTCCAGACTCAAGGTCAAGCCTCAGCTCTCAGGCAGTGCATCCTCTGTGCTCTCTGTCGTGGCGACAGGCGCGCTCTGCGAGGCAGGAGCGGGTTCATCGAGCACTTGCACCGCATTCCTGTCAATGCTCTGGTTCAGCAACAACGGCTTCATGCTCTTCGTCAAGCAATCGGCAACTTGTAGGTGAGTAGGAATCCATCGCAACTCATCACCGTATGGGTGATGCAGGCTGTGCGTCGGCTCATCTTCTTCCCAGAGCCCTTGGCGCAGCCCGGTCATTTCAATGGCGAGGCGTTTGTCCTCGCATGACTTTGGAATCGATGCTGTCAAGTGATCCGAGAGGGACCTGCAGTCGGTATACTGCAAGTGGAACATCGATCTCTTTGCGACTTCTTCCCAGTTCTGTGACCGGGGTAGCTTGCCAAGCACTTCGAGCACGGCCGCGCGTATGCGGTCACCATGCTCTATGGCATGCTGCAACGAGTAAGCCTCACACTGCAGTGTGGCACGACAAACCCGTTTCATGGTGGATGAAGAAAACGAAATGAGGTGCATTTCATGCACTGATGCACTTTTGTCCACCGCCGACTGTGCGGAGGTGAGATAATGGAAGCGACCTCGCTGCGACTTGTGGTTCGCTTCTCCTGCGAAAGAGGCATCGCAAAACGTAACAACTGCCAATTCCCCTGTGTTCCAGGGTAACTTTGCGCTGTACGTGATTGCCCTATCCGCATCTCCCAACGCAAGCGCCACTACGCGGTTTGCTTCACGGAGCGTATCCACCGTGGCTGTCGTAACACGTTGCTGTAAGGCGTTTACCCTATAGGCAAGGTCAGGTCTTGTGGCGCGAGCCACCCAGGCTAACGAGCCTATGACAGACCTCAGCGCTGTGCGCTGGCCATTCGAAACTGGGGTCGAACCCTTTTCCGATTTGTGAATATCGATCGGGCGGATTGCACGTGTGTTGTCCCTACAGTTTATACTGATGGTCCCATCGGCGCTTTGCACATACTCGCGCCCGCAGAAACGGAACTTCTCAGTCTCTATGCGACCGATCTTAAACTTATCCAGCAGATTCTGGATAGCTGGCTCGCCTTCGGCTGTAGCAGCCCACAGGAAGTCATCCACGTGGGTGCACAAGCAAGCGCACAAACGATTATTCTCTCCTGTAATAAAGTACAGGGCTGACAGAATTTGCGAGGCATTTAAGCCAAATTCCTTACAACTCTCCTTTATACGGAGGTAAAGGTTCCGCCCCACGTCGGTGGTGCCGTATACGGGGACTCGGGCAATCATATACCCGGCTTTCTGTATCTCTGCATCGGGCACACCCTTGGGGTGTTTGGGAACCCGAAGAATGAGAAGGCGCTCAAGGGGTTTCCCTTGGAAATATGCATTCGTGATATCGGCTGCTTTGAGCCGCAGGGCCAACGAGACCGCCCATGAACAGATAAGTGCTATGCCTTCTGGTTCCGCCGTGGGGCTGTCTGCCCTGATGTCCTCCTCATTCGAGATATGCTCGAAGTTTCCACATGCGACCAAGCGTGCTTTCCACTTGGGAGTGTATGCTGCTGTCCCCTTTAGGTGCTCGTTCTTATCGGTAAGAACCCATTTCGTGGGGATACACACGTGGCCGGCTTTTGTATAAGCTCTTTGAACTCCTTGTCTGTGCAAGGGACCACCGCATTGAACTCGGTGTACTTCTGCCACTCGGTTTTCTCATCGCGGGAGCCTTGTGATAGTCCAAAAGCGAAGCCATGTAGCCTACATCGACACTGGAGCCGAAGGCATCTTCCCCGTCAGGGGTGAGAGCAAAGGCTTTGGTTTCCGCCTCGCGACCATCCGTGGGCTCAACCGATGGTGGCACCCGATCAGCACTCGACGGTGCGCCAACCGTAGCAACATTTGACGCGGCTCCTAACCCATCACTTTCGATGGTAACGTGATGATACGGATGAGTCTCAGGTAGTCCATTAGCACGTATGTGCTCCGCAAGCTTGGAATGTTCAAGCCACAAAAGCTGTGCAATGGTTTGCCGATGGCATCGTCGCCAGCTGGCTTCTGAACACAGAAGCAATATGCGGTGAAAATCATCATGTGACCTCGCTAACTATCCTAGCGATCGTGCTGATCCCTTGATCCGTCTGCAAATTGGCCTCAATCCCGCCCCGGTTCCTATTGCCTAACTCGGGGGCGTGACTGTACACAACACCTTTTGCGAAGCATGTGGCAGAAAGTTCATCACAATTGTATTGTGGATGTCGAACGCTGTACGGGTGACTCCTACAGTCAACGATTTCCTTGATCCCGTATTCATGAATGCGCTCCAAAAACGTTTCTATGGGAAGGTCCGAATGACCCATGGTGTAGATCCCATCGCTCTTTCTACCAAAAGTCTTCGGCGTATCCTTGTATATGGGATAGCCTATAGATCCGACAGAAGCTGTATGTCATCTCTAGTCAGCTTGCCGAGATCACTCACCGTGTATGCGGAAATGCTGTATCGTTCTCCTACGAACGGCGCGACCATGTGCAAGAACCTCGTTCTTAGTATCATGGACGGTGCCATGCATTGTCGCGTTCTGGACACCCACGGGAGTTGTACCCATGGCTTCTTCCACCCATAGACCGCCTCCACGATACTCGCCCACACCTATAGTGTAGTTAAACGAGCCAGGAGTGTTGGCTAGGTCTTTATGGGCATCTGCGCCTCTGTTGGTAAGCTGAACACTACTCCACTGTGGGTTGTGGTGACCAGCTCGCATGCTGTGATGCAAGAGATAGTGATTGAGGTACATAGCGAACGACGGCCTTTCCCGCGTCGGTCCAGAGACACCAACGCGACCGCCATGGCGATAAACGCCAACCGCGAGAGCTATACTCCCGGGATCTCCATCATCTAGGAGCGGGCGTGTGTACGCCTCGCGTCGATCGCGGTCGAAAGTGCGAATTAAGGAGGGCCAGACACTCGTCTGGGGAGAACCCCTGAGCATCTATCAGGCGTCTTGCCATGACTTCTACCTGATCAATCTCTTCTGCGACTAGTGCGTCGTCACGGCCTCCTACTGACGATCGCGACCGGGCAGTTTCGCCCGTCTTATCTTTGGCACGAACCCGCGCGGGAGTAGATGGCGCGGGCATCGGTGTGCCAGGCATCACCGCCGGCGTCGATGGCGCTGGCATAGGCACATCAGACGCAACCGCCGGTGTAGACGGGATAGCTGCAGCCACTGGGCGCGGCGTCGCCGGTGCAGTGACCGGGTCCGCTGTGCGTTCATCCTGGAACCTTTGTTCCGGCCCATGTACAATGGCTTCCGGAAGTACGGGTTCACCTGCCAGAACGCGGTGTGCTGCAACTTCAACCTCATCGGCAGGACGCATCTTCCGAGCGTTGACTAAAACAGGAATGTTTTCGTGCAACACCCAGTACACATTCTCTGCCTCGCGTCCTATAACGCGGCTAACCGTAGACCAGACGGTACCTGAGCTACCGGGGACGCCGCATTACGCTGTAACGCTTTAGCCACCTTGCGAGAGGTCTCTAAGTGTACAAAGGCCTTTTTGGCTTCTTGCCGCGCTCGATGCCGAACATAGTATACGCTCGTCTCGTCGTACTTGGTAAACAATGTACCAAAGCTTTCGGCCTCATCCAGTACGGATCCTGGCGTTCGAGGCTGCTTTCCCAACACATGTTGTGCTGGGCTGAACCCTTGGTGTCTACTACGTTCTTAGTAGTAACACTCTCGGTGACAACCGCCTCCATCTCCTCGATATTCGAGGGCTGAGCCTCCTGCGCGACCTTCCTAATGATGGCCTTGGCGAGACCACCATGGCGCTCGACCTTTCCGATGGTCTGCGGGCTCTCGAGAGGGGCGCTCTTATGGATTATACCATGCTGTGCCAGGTACTCTGAAAATTCTCCTCTGAAGTGCGTCCCTCTATCGGTAGCTATGACCTTGGGATGTCCAGCCCAGCTGATCCACCTGTCGATCAGGCACTTTACACACTGGCGGGCACTTGGGTTGCCTCCTCCAGATTTCACGAGCACAATTTGCTGGAAACTGGTCCCCATGTCAACTATGTTGACAGCAGTATAGCGATTTCCGAAGAAGTCCTTGACTTCGAGCGCATCCATACCTATCGTATGATTGAATTCCTTAATTTGGAAATACGCTATCCCCAGCGACTGGGTGGTGCCTGGGCACTGGAGCTGTGTCCAGGCAGACCTTACACTTGTAAAGTCCGGCAGCGGCGATGAAATCTTTGCTCGCCCGGGCCTGCTTCAGGACCTGCGTCAGGACTGCGTTTGCGTTTGGCAGATGGCCAAAGGATCGGTGCAGGCGCCTTATAGCGACCCGGACGCGTTGTGGTAACGATCTCCACGCCGCTCGGCGCTCCGCCTCTGTGTTCGGAGTTCCTGCAGGGAACGGAAACTGTTCCAGAATGAGGCGTTCCCTTTCCTCGGGCGTCAGTGCGCCACCGGCATTGTCCATCTCATCGTGGACGCCTCGCTGAGGCATCTCAGCGTCGGGCACCAGCTCTGCTTCGCTGATGTCCTCAGGATCTGTGTGCCGGCGCCGGTGCCGGTGCCGGTGCTTTCCCCATGGCGCTGTGGCCAGGGCATGCCGCTGCAGGCGTAATCGGCGCAGCCTTCACCTTCCTCGGCAGTGGCCCCTCGGTCGGTGCCGGCGCATCCATCGCTCCCTCAGCTGACGATGCGTTCTCTCCTACCGACTCTGCTGTCTCTGCTACAGACTGCTGTGAAGCTGTGCCTACCATGCAGTGATTGGGAAATGCTACGCTGATGCGCCGCTTTGTGTTGTTGCGAGTGTCCGCGGTCATCATCTTGCTGTGGTTGTGGTCTACGCCTACAGTGCTATGACTGTGGTCTGTTGCTGTCGCACCTCCAGGGGATCCGCTCACAGGTCCTGAGTGAGCTAAGTTAGCTCGCTGCCACGTTAAACGTGGCAGCGGCGGCAGACCTAAACATCGGAACTGGCGGCGAGGGAATCTGAAAACCTTTTATAAGGCGGGGTTGCTTGGTCTGGGTCAAGCCCTCTGTTATGTTTATGCATAACAGTCCTGAGTCATGTGTACGGCACAGCTTGATCCTGATGACAGTGTCTTCCGAAGGTAGCCGAACACCGCAAACCCCAAGTCGCAAATCCTTGGTTATACCAAGCTGTGCTTGCGCGTAGAGGGACAAGAGGAGAGGGGCTGTACCCTTAATCTCATGCGAATCAAGGACACCTGGAACCCTCGAATCCTGCTCCAATCCCATTATAGAGAAAGGTATGGTCCTGCTACCCAAAGTCTCGGTAGCACCGCTGAGACCCTTGAAGGTGCGATTCCCTTCAGGCTTAAACCTGGTGCTGTAACCAAAGTTCGCAAGTTTCCCAGCCGCGTTTGCTATCCAATCGCTACCGTGAACAGTCGAGTTGCATCCCTCATATAGCACCGCGTATACATGCTCGTCCTCGTAGATGTTTACTACGGGCAAATCAACCAAAGCCGGATGGATATCTGTGACCCCCTCAGTAAAAGCCACGAAACCCTGCCTCGTAGCAGAGGCCCTCGAAGAGCGCGACCTCACCGACGCCACTTCCCAACTGTTGTTGGTAGATGGCGCTGCGTGGTCATCTAAGGCCTCTTGCAGGTATGCGAGAAGGTCACCGCGAGATATCACGGGCTCGGTTACGAAGTGGCCTTCTACGGTCTCTTGGAACTGGGCAATAGCCGGAACTACTACCTCTACGGGAAGGCTATCTCCCGTGCTGCCGACTATGCTGCGCAGGAGATCGAAGTCCAAGGTATTGGACTCCCGCAGCACTGTGGCTGCGTCCTCCCTAGCCTTTCGCTCGGTCTGCGGCTGCTCATCTAGAAGCATCCCACAAAGCTTGCACTTAATGCGGGAAGTCTTCCTACTGCTACCGGACCTCTCGGTGGAGGTGTGAGGGCATGTGGCCTGGTCTATGACAGGCTTCTCTTTCTTCGTCTTAGTAACAGTGCCGCATTTCTTACAGGTCCGCATGTCTATGTATGCGTTGCTTCCCGACTTGTTGAACTCCTTGCAACCTTCCCGGCATTTCCGGGGGCCTTCGCTGGAGGCGGCGAGGCGAACCTCGGGCTGGAAGGGTTCAGGCGGGGGCTCTTGGCTGAGAGGAATATCCCTTCTCGTAACACTGATAGGGGTGTCATCGCGCACATCAAAGTACTCTGTGACCCAGTTCAAGAAATCAGCCAAATTTATGGATGGGCACTTCTGCGTGCGTCCCCAGAGAACATACCCAGGGTACGTATACAGAACACGCTCATAAGTGCCCCTTGTGCTGGCCAAAGGAAAAGACACGATCGGAACCCACAGGTGGGCTATCACGCATAATCCCTGCGGCAGCTGTGCGCCGAAGCTGTGGTGAGAACAACGTGTCACTGCCACGACCCTTGCCTGTGTTGGTCTTCGAGGGGGTCAACTCCAAGTTGGCCGGGTATCCCTCAAGTCTACCAGCACTCGCATTCGACAAGTGAACACACTCGGTATCGTCCTCATCCACTGCGGCGAAATACGCCTGAAGCTTCGGTGCCGCCGACTTTGCGGCTGCGCTAGCAGCTCCCCCAGACCCCAGACCACCGATCGGATCTATAAAATAGATCCACTCGAACCAGGGTTTCTATTATAGCAACAGCGGCTCTGTTTTAGCATGGCGGCTCTATTTTGCAGCAAAGCTGTACTTTGAGCAAAATATAGCTTTTATCGAGCATGGTCCTTGTTTCGATTCTGCTGGAGGAAATAAACCCTAAACTGGCTCAAGTGCGGGAGAAAACCCCTAAGTCCCTAAGTCGGCTCAAACCTGCGGGAAAAAACCTTAAGTTCCCTAAAAATACAGACAGAGAGACACTGGCCCACTTATAGGGTCATGCCTCTCTGCATACATACTCGTTCGTCCGTACATATATCTCTGGATATATGCATATGTATTTATATATATATATATATGCATGTCTACACTGACATATTCAAGATAGAAACAGGTGCATTCTCTCCCGTATTCGGCAAATGCGAGTTGCACCTGCCCTGCCGACTGCCGGCCAGGCTTATCAGGGCCCGAGAGTGTGCAGACTGAGTTCTTGAAGGGCTCACTTTTCTTCTCCGATGGTCGTACACAGCAGTAGTGCAGTCAGCAGCCCACCAAATGCCTAGGCTGACATTTGCGGCATGGGCCGCATGCCGCAGGGCACGATAACATGTGTAGGCAGGAGTAAGACTGCTGTGCTAGCAGCCATGCCGAAGAAGCGACCAGCTGCATGCTTGGACGATGGGGATGATGATGAGAAAGATGAGGAGCCGTTGCCAGTGCAGGCACACAGACAGCCAGGTTTCAAGGATGCTAAGCTTTTGTCCTCCTGTTTGGCACCCTTCATCAAGAAACGACACGACATGAACTACACGTCTGCCAGACAAATCAAGAACATCCAGAGGCAGAAACTCACGAACAAGTGCACTAGCACGGTTTCGGCATCATTTTGTTGTGCTGTTTTCTCGATCGTGCTGCATTTAGGACACTGTTTTGTAATTTGTTGCCGTGGTCCGTGAGTCGAGGTTCTATCAAGGCCTTCTTTCGTCGACACGATCCCTCAGTCGAACCTGGAATTTTCCTGATACCATCATAAAGAAAGCTTTACTCATGCTTTTCAAGAGCGAGGACAGACTCAAATTTTCAGTTTTCTATCCTTATGTTGGCTGGTACAACCTGAGTTCTATGCATTTATGTATATGCTAGAATACCAAGACAAGTGAGAGAGGACCACCATGAGCTGAAGGAAGAGATTCGAGAGGTGGATAGAGATGGTTGGGCCACGACGTGTACATTGAGGTGCTCAGCAATGTTTAGACATTATTCACAATCAGCTTTGAGGTGCAGGAAATGGGTCCCTGAGGCTCGTTGGCGAAAGATTACTGAATTCTCTCGGCCACTGAAGGACTTTTGACATGTGTAACCCCCAGGCTCACTGGAATGGGAAGCCGAAGAAGCAGAAGACTTCTCAGCAGACTACAAACTCCAACCGGGA
>CAJNDT010004046.1:569227-634227 GCA_905221615.1 Symbiodinium sp. CCMP2592
GGTTTATCATATATATATATATATATATTTATTTATATTTAAACACCCCCCTCATCTAGCGATTCCGGCTATCATATACTTTCACCACACCCGACTTTCAACACGCAAGACCAGTGGGGGTCAACATATATCTGAAACACCCCCCCAACTGGGCGATTCCGGTTTATCAGATACATTAAAACCCCCCCCCCCCATTGAGCGTTTCCGGTGTATCATATATATATATATATATACTGCTTTTATTCATTTATGTATTTAGAACGCGCCCCTCATTTGGCGATTCCGGCTATCATAACTTTAGACACGCCAGACCAGCGGGGTTCTTCATATATCTTAAAAACGCCCGCTGAATGCGAGATTCCGGTCCATCGTACATCTTAAAGAGGCCACCCTCATTTGGCGATTCCGGTTATCATGCATCTAAAGCACGCCAGACGAGTGGGGTTCATCATTAGTCGTAAACACACACACACACACACACACACACACACCCTTATTGAGCGATTCCGGCTTATCATATATACATATATTTATATTTATATTTATATTTATATTTACATTTATATTTATATTTATATTTATATTCAGATTTATGTTTATGTTTATATTTATATTTATAATTATATTTATATTTATATTTATAATTATATTTATATTCATATTTATATTTATAATTTCACAAGGGCCAGCCGCCGGAGGAGCGTTCCGCGTACTCAGTTTGTACTTCAAAAGAGCAGTTTCCAAGCCCGGCCACTGGAAGAGCGTTCCGCGTACTCAGTTTGTACTCCAAAAGAGCAGTATCAAGGCCCCGCCACCGGAAGAGGGTTCCGCGTACTGAGTTTGTACTCCAAGCAAGCAATTTCCAAGTCCGGCCACTGGAAGAGCGTTCCGCGTGCTGAGTTTGTACTCCAAAATGACATTTTCAAGGCCCGGCCACTGGAAGTCTGGAAGAGGGAAGGTTTCAAAGGACACGTGTAAATTCCATTGCAGCCGACCAGGCATGGATGTGCAATCAGCCGATGCACAAGATCATAATGCATCCATAGTGTGCTTTTATCAGTTGGGATTGGGCGGTGAAACGCCGCAGCTTTAATCAATCGTGTTATGTAGGCAGAGTTGCTCATATACGCATAGACATTCAGCTACTTGTTACATATACATTTGCGCGCAAGTATGTATATATATATATGTGTGTGTATGCGTATGTGTGTGTGTGTGCGTGTGTATGTGTGTGTGTATGTGTGTATGTGCCGATCTGCAAGTAATATAAACATATATATATATATATATATATACACACACATATATATGTATATCACAGTCTACAGATACGCTTCTGATGCTTCTGCTCTACAGGCATGCGCTGCGAAGCTTGGTTGCTTGCTTCCTTCCTCGATTCCTTCCTTGCTTCCTTCTTGCCTGCTAACTTCTTTGCTTGCTTGCTTGCTTGCTTGCTTGCCTTTGCTTCCTTTCTTCCTTGCTTCCATTCTTGCTTGCTTGCTTGCTTGCCTTTGCTTCCTTCCTTCCTTGCTTGCTCGCTTCCTCGCTTCCTCGCTTCCGTGCTTGCTTCCTCGCTTCCTCGGTTCCTCGCTTCCTTGCCTGCTTGCTTGCTTGCTTGCTTGCTTGCTCGCTTGCTTGCTTGCTTGCTTGCTCGCTTGCTTGCTTGCTTGCTTGCTTGCCTTTGCTTCCTTCCTTACTTGCTTCCTTTCTTGCTTGCTTGCTTGCTTGCCTTTGCTTCCTTCCTTCCTTCCTTGCTTCCTTTCTTGCTTGCTTGCTTGCTTGCTTGCCTTTGCTTCCTTCCTTCCTTGCTTCCTTCCTTGCTTGCTTTGCTTGCTCTCTTCCTGGCTTGCTGGCTTGCTTGCTTCCTGCCTTCCTTGCTTGCTTGCTTGCTTGGGCAGGCGACCGGAAAAAATACAAAAAAAAACGGTGAAAAATACAGAAAAATACCGCCACCGAATCTTCCTTGATTCTGACATGGGGTGCAAACCTCCGCTGTGCAAATGAAGCGGGAGGGGGGGAATCGGTTTCGCAAGAGCCAGGACCCTGGTTTGTTTATGTAGTACGGGGCTGTTAATGTATGCGAGTGCACTATCAACGTCGGCCACTTTTCTCGATACCTTATTATTAGCCAGCTACACCTATAGACATTGGCCGTTGTTTCGTTCAGTGCCGAAAACAGGGTGCACTTGCAGCCAAAGTCAGAGCTGAATGCTGGACAAAACAAGCATACTGTCCTGATTTAGAGCACCGTTCCCAACATTGTGATTAAGCCATGAATCCCCTGCTCCGATCGGAAAGCATGTAAAGTCCCGCCCAGCCGTGCCACGATGACGGACTGATTCAGTCCCTGAGCCCAGGTGCAGTGGCTTTCTCCATGACGCCGCAGCCGCAGGCCATCGGGGATCCTCCTCGAGATACAAGATTTTAATAATTTAAGGCCCTAGGTGAAGCCCTCAAAGAACACTAAGAGGCCTAAACTACCCTAACATGTAAGGTTTTTAGTGATCCTAGTTTTACTTTCGGGTCTTATTTATCATGTCTATTGGCTACTCTGTATTACCCCGTATGTCTATTATAGCCCCCTGTCAAGACGTCGAGACCCAGCAGCCTCAAGCGGAAGACCGAGAACGAAAAGCCCGCACCACCGCAAAAGGAACCCGAGAAGGAGAAGCCCGCACCACCGCAACAGAAGCCCGAGAAGGAGAAGTCCGCACCACCGCAAAAGAAGCCCGAGAAGGAGAAGTCCGCTCCACCGCAAAAGAACCCCGAGAAGGAGAAGCCCGCACCGGAAAAGAACCCCGAGAAGGAGAAGCCCGCTTCTTCCCAGCAGAAGCCCGAGAAGGAGAAGCCCGCCATCACCCGGAAGGAGGGCGACATATGGTGGGAGGAAACTTTGGGAAAGGCTTGTCGCCAGACGAAGAAGGGCACGGATGTTTCCGGGCAACCGAGCCTGAATGAGGCTGGCTCGGTGGTTGTGGTGTTTGAGGATGGGACCGAATGGCTGCCGCCACTGATCCCTGCCGATCTCGCGAAGTTCGCTTCCAGTGCTGGGTCTGTGATGTCCGTGCCAAGGAAGCCAAAGGCGGCTTCAAATAAACCGGTTAAACCGGTGGCCGACTACTGCCTCCCCACGATCCGGGCGAAGTTCTCGAAGCAGGGAAAATGCTCCCCGATCATAAAGGTCGAGGCAAGGGCGGACAGATACAATCTTAGCTCTGCTTGGAAACAGCGAATGCAGATTGTGCTGAAGGGCGACATGACACCCACGGTGGGAATGAACATCTGCTCGACATTCTGCGACTGTTATGAGCACCTCAACCTCAATCAAGGGCTGCTGGACTTCAAGCACTGCAGAAACAACTTGATCGAGATGTGGCAAAATGGCACACACGACTTTGCCGCATCGAAGATGTCATGGGAGCTTCTTTCCAAGCAGATGAAGGATGCTTTCCCTCCGGCGCCGACGATGCTCTATTTTACCTCAGTTACTGTAGCCTTTTTACTCGGGGCTTCGCTGCTTTTACTTTTCGTGTTTTCGCTAGTACACCTATAAGGCTTCTTCAACAACTGGCCCCTGCTAGATGGACACAGACTAGCTGCACCGCAAGCCCTCAAACCTGATCCCTACATATAACTAAGGTCTTAAACCCTGAAACCCTAGACCCCTAAACCCCAAAGCTCAAACCCTAAATCCTAAACCATGATCCTTGCTCAGGTGTCCGTCGCCCCAAAGGGCCCTGGCTCCTCACGAGGAGAAGTCGCTCGCCGAAGAGGCGGATGAGGATGAGGAGCCCGGATAAACCCCCAAACTCTGGAGCCTTAACCCCAAAACCTCGAACTCGAAAATCCTAAGCTTTACCAAGCAATCTATGTCCTGGTTTCGCAGGAGCCTGACAACGAAGACGAGGAGGACTGATGATCGAGGCCACATGACTGCAACATTGCCGGGACAAGCAGGGGCATTCGATCTGTAGCTTGTTACAGTGCCCGAGTTCCAATATGATGTCAAGCCCGGAACATTCCCACGCACGGGTCCTGCCCAGGTGCATTTTGCACGAAGCAGATGCCGCTTACGGCCGGCTGGCGAGCAGCTGGAACCTGATTTGGGGGGCATCATGAAATCCATCTTAGCCCTTAACTAAACCCGGAACTGTATATCCTGAGCTCACCAGGTGTTCGGAAATAGCGGTTTGAAAGATGGTTGAAGGTTTCACGCTTTAGGCTTGTCGGGCACTGAATCCGCAGGAGATCTGGGAAGAGCTTTTCTGCTAACATATGTACATATACATGTGTACACACAGGCACAAAAACAAATATATGTGTATAAGTACGTATAGACACATAAGCAATGTGTGGCACTAAACTTTGAGGCTCCATCGTTATAAACAACCGATGCATAGCTCCGTGGCTCCAGGCTCTGAAGTTCGATTCTGGCTTCCCCAGAAGTACTGAAGCTCAAACCTCGAACCCATGCCCCAATCCAAGGCAGCTCGAATCCCGGCCGCTGATGAGTGGCATCTAATCCTTGCCGTGTAGGAGCCGGCGGTGTGCCCTCAGAGACCCTGGAGACTAAAGCTTTAAACCCCTAAGCCCCAACCCTTTAGAACCAGCGGGATCTGAATCTTGCAGCCACATGGCCTTCAAGCTACCCCAAAACCCGTATACGAAATAGGACCCTACCCCAAAGGTAGATCCAGTTCTTGTCTCCATATTTTTAGGTCCCTATAGACCATCGAAGTTTCCAACACCACTTCACAGGGTGCTAGGTACTGGTATATACAGATGAGGACGCCAGGCTTTCGTGGTTTGCTTTAAGTCGTGAGCTCTTGCAGCCGGAGCCCGCAGCACGCTGTGCGCGCAGGCGGTGGGATCCAGGGCACGTACCTTAGATATGTAATAAAGGTATAATGATAACCCATCCCCAAGAATTAATGGAAGCTATAGAGAAGCTAGGTTTGGGATCTGTTTGGTAGCTTGGTTTTGACGATCGAGTGATAGATACGTGGATCCACGTTTCAGGCAGGTATAAGAGGGATCCAGTGTATTCAGGATCTATTGGTTATATTGCGGATTAGAGCTATATAGGTATATGGGATCCATCTTGTTGGGTTTGAGGAGCAGTATTATGGGATTTAGTACGTGGAAATATGTTATTGGTGTGAGTTTTTGATCTAGTAGTCTATATATACATAGGCTGAAATTGTTGAAGGCAGGATCGATCGAGTTGGTACGTTCTAGCAGCTATATATATATATATATATATATATATATATATATATATATACATCTGTATAATAGACGATAGATAGATATAGATATATAGTTAATAATATCGATATATTATAGCACGTAGAGCTCCCGCAGACAAGCAAACCATCCCATATGCTCCAACTGTATTTATAGATCGATGACGATTTGGTCTGAGGAGCTAGGCTTGGGAACCTTATACACTACACTTTATATTGATGGTTTAGATAGCGATGGTATTTGAGGGGCTATTTGCAGGATCCATCGGGTACATTGGATTTGAAGAGCTAGTTTGGGGATCTATATTGTGGGGATTTTGGATCTATATTGTGAACAGAAAGGATTTCCTAGGATCCATGGGTTAATACTATAGATCTATATACCGGTGAGTTGCAGGATCTATCCGGTACATTGAATTTAAATTAGCTAGATGGATCTAAACCAGCCTCAAATCGGATCTAAATTAGCTGTAGAGGGTGTATATTGCAGATAGCAGCCCCCACCCGCCGATGCAGATCCTTTATACTAGAGCAGCCTGGGTTCTCAGGACAGTGGTTTGTACTTACGTATTTAATATGTGTATATATGTATAATATAGGAATAGGCCAGATATATATAGGATCTGCTCTATCCAGCATATGCTGCTCGCTCTGCATCACCGGGATCCAATCGATCAGCGATCGATTCGAGCTAACCCGCCGCTGGGATTCAGGATTTCGGGTTTACTCTTATTTATGTAGTACAGTTGCTATATATATCGGTTCTATATAGCAAAATATGCACCATACGGCTGCTAGATTGGGTCCTTGGCCGGGTCTTGTGCTTCGTGGGCACTGCTATCCGCAATACGCCGCACTGCCGCCGAGTCGAGGAAATAGGATCTCAACGAGCCGTGGGATCTAAATGAACTAGACAGGATATACGGGATCCAAATCATTTATTGCTGTGTATCTAAACCAGCTAGATTGGATCTAAAACAGCTAAATTGGATCTAAATCAGCTGAATTGGATCTAAATCAGCTAAATTGGATCTAAATCAACTAAATTGGATCTAAATCAGCTAGATTGGATCTATTTTATTGAAATGGATCTAAAGTAGCTAAATCGACAAAACCCAACATAACCCAATGATCTCCGGTGTTCTTAAGGCAGCAGTCAAGAATGAGCTCCGGTGCACCCGTCAAGCCAATGAGCCACCCGATGAGCCCCCCGATGAGCCTAGGGATAAGACGTAATGAGCTCCGGTGATGTTAAGTCACGCTATAGTAATGAGCTCCGGCGAGGACCCCCCCGATGACCCCCCCGATGAGCCCCCGATGAGCCCTTTTTGAGCTATTTCCGTGATGCAAACACCAATTATTCCTCTATCTGCAGTGGTGTGAATCGATAAAGACTCAACCCACGCAAATGCTGGAACTCGAGCTGGAGAAGCTTAGCAGTGGTAGCATGGCTGCCCTTATTCAGGATGCTCCTACCTTAGTGCTTGCTGAAGACCCCTCCACGCAAGAGACCCAAACTCTGGTGGTGGAGACTCAGGAGCAGCAGGCCAATGGTGCTTCCCAGGCAGAGCCACAGGCCGATGGTGCTTCCCAGGCAGAAGAGCCGCAGGCCGATGGTGCTTCCCACGCAGAGCCGCAGGCCGATGGTGCTTCCCAGGCAGGTGCTTCCTCGGCTTTGCAGACAAATCTAGCATCTACATCTACTGGTGGTGATGGAGACGAGCAAGGTGTGCGAGATGTGCAAAAGGCCATCGTCAACTTTGCTTCCTACCACAAGCTGGATGTGTCGGCAGTGACGAAGAAGCAGGTGATCGAATCTACCGAAGGCATCATGTTCTGGGCTACGCAAAAGGAAGATCTTTCGGCACGTGGCTCGCATGCTCAGCAGATGAAGCGAGCCATGAAGTGGCGACCAGACATGAGTGCCGCTTACATGGTACTCACCGATGCGATGAAGCTCGAGTTTCGACGTGCTTGGACGGCTACCAAGTCTTTCGACTTTATGGTCACGACTCGTACCACCTCTACGTCTTTCAGAAAAAGACGTGATGAAATCGGAAAGTTTGTTACCAAGCTTCAGTTGGTCAACATCCTCGGCGGCACCGATCAACCTGAAGCAGTGAGGCAGGCGGATCGCTACATTGCTATGTGCTCACGACCGGGCTTGAAGGACGAAAGCTTTCTCAACTTCGTGACCCCACACCCCAAAAGCTAACCTGCCTCAAACTTGTAGTGGACCCCAGACCCTAACGTATACATAAGCTGCCCCTCTAGTAACCTATCCTACAACCATCAACTGGAAGCCCTGAACCTAAAGCCTTTTATAGAGAGCTAGGGTTCGGGATAGGGGTTGTGGGTTCAGGGCTTCGGGTTTTCCATATACTTGGGCCCTGGTGTCTGTCTTGAACGCAGGAGTTCTGCACCCTCCACAATGATTGGTTGGATGCCATGACCTATTTTTTGGGTGGAGACGTTGATTTCATCGAGCAACGAGCAGCAGTGGACCAACACGGTCACAGTGGAAACTAGGGAGACTGTGCCCAACAGCCTCGCCGAGAAGGTCAAGGTGTGCCAAGCACTACGTGCTTATGCTCATGCGATGCGGAAGCCTCTTAACCAGGTCTCTGAAAAGGATGTTGCCGAGACTACTTTGGGTATCAAGGGCTATGCCGAGCTCTACAAGACCATGTCCCCCGAAGCCCAAGCAAAGTTCCCGAAGAACGATGGCAGCAACAACGCAGCCTTCACCAAGACTGGACAGGATGCTGTTGCAGCAGGTAAGAGAGCCAGGAAGCAGGCGGCTGAGGAAGCCGATGGCAATGGAAGTCCTGGCCCGGACGGCTCTGACACTCCGAATCCGAAAACCAAAACCAAGAAGGACCAGAAAGGCCCTAAGAAAGAGAAGGAAGTGAAAGAGTTCCTGGCAATGGAACAAAGCTCAGATGTGGCCATCGGCCGTGTGATGGCTGAGAAAGCAAAAAACCCCGATGGCTGGACTTGGGCTTCTGACCTGCTGGCCTCCTACAAGAACTTTCGCACTGAGGTTCTCAAGCTCTACTGCGACAACCCTGACTTCCAATCGCTCAAGGTGGCAGCCCTCAGCCCCAAGGAGAGTGCAAAGATCAAGAAGGAGCACGGCGACGGCTACGTGGGCAAGCTGGTGGAGTTTGTCACTGTCCTGGGGCCGCCGATCGCCAAGATGGCCGAGGCAGCCTTCCAAATTGAGCAAATGGCGAGTGCCAAACTTTTGGCCGCAGACGCTCTCAAGAGTGCCAGCAAGCCAAAGGCTAAGGCCAAGGGTAAGGGCATCAAACGAACCGCTTCCACTAGGTCCCTGCCGTCTGTAGTGTAGGCTTTTCCAGCTTGTGGCAAGGGGTGCAGGCTAGCTGCACAGTTCGGTCGCAGCCTGAAATCTGGATCCTCGCTATTTAGTCAGTCTGGTCGAGTCTTGGGGCTAGAGCTTATAGTTAGGTTATGGGCTTAGGGTTTAGAGTTTAAGCCTTGCATTGTTATACGTAATACGAGTTAAGATTTGAGCTTGCCGGTTGTGGGGTTTAGGCTCTAGGACTCTAGGTTTTGGCTTCAGGTTTTATGCTTTATAGGGTTTGATATAGTTCGGGGTCCCCCATAAGCTTAAACCCGGAGCCCAGTATCCCCCGACCTTTCCGCATCCGATCCGCTGTTTCGATAATGGCCGCCTCCGATAAAACCGCGGTCCTGAAAGCTTTCATCTTCAGCTGCCCTAGATTCTGCTTAGATTCCTACAGTATCAACTGATACATGTTCCGACCTTATTAGAATCAATTCCGCTTGTGTCAGGAGCTTCGGCATGGTCTTTGTTCTTCTTTGGGTCTAAGCTTAGGGGCTCAGATTTAAGGTTAGGGCTCTTAGCAAAGGTGAATGTCCCAAGCTGTTGGAATACGAGAAGAAGGCTTGTGATCGAGCCTAGCTGCTGCTGCTTGCTGGGTGCTATTATCTCACGATAATCGGAGTTAGCTGGGGACTTTTGGGGAGCTTGGCAACAGGCCGGCGACATCCTCAATCGCACGCTGATGCATCTTGTGTCGGAACAAACACATGATGCTACTGTCCACGCTTGAGGTTTCTGCAGACAATCCATATAGCGAGATGTGTTCAAGATCAGTTGCAGGTTGCACCCTTAGGTCCACGTGTTGTGCAATGACCCTTATTGACGTCACTATTAGAAAGCTGATGCAAGAGCCTGTGGTGCTGTAGGTCTGAGTGCGAGGTATCCCAGGCAAGATGTTTCCCGAGTCGTGCAGTCAGGGCATCATGTGAGCAGATTTTGGGAGACGCTGCAGGGTTTGGGGCCGAAGATCTTCTGTGAAGTTCTAGTTTCTGCGCCGATTAGATCAAACAGTGCTGCTACAATCACAATGATCGAGTTTAGATCCTATCGTCAAACCTAGAACCGAAACCCTCCTCCGAAATCCCCAATCCCGACCCCAACGTTTAAAGGCCCTGAACTCCTAAACCCGCCGTTTACAGTGATGTTCGCAGCTCCTGCCCGATGCAGCTGCTGATCGCACGCCATCGGCTGGATGTCTCTGAAACGAGCACGGGTCCAGCTTTCGGGTTCTGGCTATGGGCTTGAAGACTTCTGGGTTGATGAAGATGACAAAGCTGCTTCAGCCGCTGCTGGTGCTAAGTTTAGAAGCTTTCTTCTGGAAAGATACACCGAGGGCACGTTTACTGCAACCGACACTTGCCTTCTGGCCTACTACCATACCGAAAGTGGGGGTGAAGGCGCCGAAGATCTAGCCCTAGCACCAGACCAAGCCTCGACTCATGGATCCGAACACTTGAAGTGCCTCAAGCTGTAATTGATTCTCCAAAACACCTATTAGAAATGTCTAAACAAACCCCACCCTGAAACCCAAGCTAACAAGCATTTCTATTATTATCGTGGTGATGAATATTCCTCCCAAATCTAGTTCCGGATGAAACCGAAAACAACACCACATTCTGTAAGGTACCACCTCCGAAAGGAGTTTCCGGAACCTCGTGTACAGTGGGTTACAGTTCCTATGAATACGAAGACCCAGCTTGTCAAGACTCCCATGAAGCACCCCGTTCGTGTTGCCTCCGATATGATTCGTGATGAGCTGAAAGCCTTGAACCTGCTAGGGAATTCAAATCCTTGCAAAGAAACTGTGGCTACGTTCCTTGAGAATGATACAGCTCTCGGCGACCGGTACGAGAAGCACCCCGTCACAGTGCAAGCCCTGAACGAAGGGATTCCCCGAGAACGTATTGTGCCTTTGTCTGTGTACTTCGACGGTGTCCAGTACACCAAGAACGAGAATTTTTTGGGATTTTATATTACGAATCTACGGACTCCAAAACAACAACGATTGGTATGGCTGCTGAGTGCCTTGCTCTCCAATAATAATCGCTTTTAGGGTTTATAGGTAGGCTTACGGTATCCAGGGTTCAAGGGCCCAATCGAGTCCGAATGATATGGTTATTTTGGCAGGACTCTCGGATTTATGCCAATGCGGCTGCCGGGGCTGGTGCTCCGTGTGGCCACTCCTGGAAGCTTTCCGGGAGGATGTTTCTTCCAGGCATGAAGATCTACGTTTGGCCGTTCTTGACTTTAAGGCGGATTGGCCTGCCTTAATTGAAATCTGCGGTTTGAGGACCTGGAGTCATAAAAAACACTGCTGCCCCTGCTGTGCCCACTAGAGCAGCTGACTGAAGTGGGCAACTGGACCTTGGGTACGTGCCCGTATCCATTATTTGATTCTGCAGCAATGAACCAGTATATCAGCGAGAATTTCAAGGCGGGTGGTTTCAGGGTTTGCTAGAGTCCTTTTATGCAACTGCTGCGGAGTCTTAAGCCCTGAACGAATGCCAAATCGTTGCTGGTAGGCTCTGAAGACTTTGAAACAATTCCACACACGTACATTCCAAACTTGACCTTCGAAGCAACGAAGCCGGCCAGAATGTAGCAGCAGACTCGCCCGCCCGAGACCTTCAACCCTAAACCGAAGAATCCAAAGCTCGACCCTTCGATTTGTGCTGCTGGCGCTCGAGCTGAAACATGCAGCTTGGCCAATACGACGTGCACGGGGGCTTTCGGGAAGCTTCAATTAGCTCTAAGCCCTACAATGTCTTGACCCATGATTGTGGTTAGCCCACGGAACACATCGCAGAGGTGAGATCTGGACTTCGAAATGTCGTAAAGCCAGAGGAGCTGTAGCATCGAATCTGCACTTTGTCGATCATCCTGCGGCAAGAAGTTTAAAGGCAGGCATCAATATAATTCTCGCTGTTTGGGTTTGCAGAAGGCGAAATATGATGCGGACTATTGCAACGATATCCCAAATCTTGAAAAATGTAAAACCCTTGAGCCCTAAACCATCCGAAGCCTGAAAAGCTTAGGGTTTCGGGTTTAGGTCTTCGGTTTTCATTGGAAAAGTGCCGCAAGTGCTTCTGCATGTGTCTACACCCAAACATCAGGGTAGGGGAGGGTTTAGCATTTCGGGTTTAGGGTAAATTTCAAAAAACTAATGAAGCGATGCCGACAGCCCTTGTCTTCGGATTCGTCTTAAATGAGTTTGAAACCGTCCTGCAAAGCAATCCGTGTCATCGCCCGTCTGCGATGCCGCCCTCACGGTTTCCAAAATCTGAAGTTTGCGGTACACCGCCCAAGCCCACCCTCGCCTGTGCACTGACCGACAGACTCGAGCGATCGCCCCGTTGTAGCTTTCGTCAACATATGTCGAATATGTCCGTGGGTTGCCCTGCAAGACAGACCTCTGGATGCAGTGGTACATCAGATGGCCTTTAGGAAGCAGCGGAAAGCCAGCACGACTGCACAGAACGATGAAGCGGTCGTAATGCATCAGCATCTCCCCAGAAACTGCCGCATTGATGTCCCGGCCATGTCTGGCCATGACAGCATCGAAAGCCATGGCACTTTGCCAGCGTGTGTCGCCAGCTCAAAAAACAACTGATCCTGCTCGCTGCCGCTGGTCGACAAACGAGCTTTGTATTTGGCCAACATCTCACACACGAATGCAAGCAATCCGTGCGTCTCGGCCGCTTTGGCCTTCACGTGCTTGTCCGACAGCATCGTAAGCGTGAGGTTCCAGACCTCGGTTTGGGGCTGGCACCGAAAACTTTTATGCTTCGAAACTAACAAAACTGTTCAAGTTGTTGATTCAAGTTCAAAAATCAAGGTTTGGACACGTGAGGTGCCTCCGAGCCCTTCTTGGACCATTCTGGGTCACTTTGCCGTCGCAGCTTGTAGTGAGTCTGCAGCTCAGCTCTCAAGCAGAGCAAAGAAAGTTTGCTGAGCTCTTCCTTGTCTAGCTCCACAATTGAAGGTTTCCAAATGTCCGTCTCCGTCAATAACTTTCTCAAAGTCACAGCGATGTAGGTAGACATTGGCCCAAAATGCCAGGTGTGAAGAAGATCAATATTCCATGATTCAAGACTGACACCAGGAATCCGAAGAAAAGGGCTGTCGTGTAAGACCCTTCCATGCTCACCGCCAATATAAAACTTGCAAGTAAAGGGAGTCTCGAGACTCTCGAAAAGCCCAACATCAGGCAATGCAGCTGACGGCTCCAAGCGGCTGCGTCTCGGGAGGCCCAGAGCAGGGAAAGCAGCTTTCAGGGTTCGGCCCCGTGTTTTGCGGCGATACACCAAAAGCCTGTAGATCTTCTGCTGGGTTTCGGCGTCGGCGATGGTAACTTCCTGTATAGGGATTGAGGGTTTATAGGGTTCAACATATATAGGATTTAGGATTCAGGGTTTAGGGTTTGGCCAAACCCCGAGCTCGACTCTAAACCCGAACATCAAAGCCGCAGCCCAGCAATCGAAGCTCAGATTTGGAAACTTCCAAAAAAAACAGATAGGGGCTTCGGGAAAACAGGCAACTCCCAAGCCCCAAACTTTACGCCGAGTATCAAGGCCGAAGTTCCGACCCATTTAGAGCTAGAGTCAGAAACCCTCAGCCTTCAAATTCTTGAGCGCCTAAAGGAGCCCGAAGACTCATACCTACGAAGATTCGCGAACCAGAAGCCAGACTTCCGCCCCAAATCCCGAAGCTTCGGCAATTTCTAAACCTTCAACTCTATATAAGCCCTACAAAGCACCCAACCTGCCGAACCTGAAGCCCAAACGGATTGCTTGCACACACACACACACACAGAGTGACTGATGTATCTGCCGTGTGCACTTCTTCATTCTTCATATTTCCATGTATAATCTTTCATCCTTATAACCTACAAAACCCTAAATGTCCCTAATATTTTTTTGGCTCAACCGAGTTTGCGGCTCAATACGAGTTTCGTGGCTCCAAGGGCGATAATCATGAGCATCTGCCATTTGTGTAGCACAAGCTGCTGCCGTTTTTCGGCACAAAGTTGTGTGCATTCGTGCAGGAGTGCAATGGTCGGATCTCATCGCTTGTTCTGGCTCAAACCCTGTGTTATATCTGTTCTGCTGATGTTAGTGAAAACGACTGGCGGCTCTATTTTCAAGGTGCGGCTCTATTTTGACAACAGCGGCTCTATATCGATGATCTTCATGTGGCTCTATTTTATAGATCCACACGGTGGTCTGGGACTGTGCTGGGGTTGCGGTACCCTTGGAGCCATTGCCCTTACCGCTAAACTTGCAAGCAGCATCTCCGGCCCAATGGCCGATCACACCGCACTTCAAACATCTACTCTTTGCTTTGAGCTCTGCTAGCTTGGCTTTGCGGTCAGCAATAGTTAGGTTACTACGCACGACCTTCCCGCCGGATTTCCCGGTGGGCTTGCCCTTGTTCTTCCCCTTTCCTTTCGCCTGGGCGAATGCGGTCTGCGCCGCGTATGCAAGCTGAACCGACTCGGCATAGGAATCGTCCAAGTCATCAACCTCAGCTTCGTATGCCACCGCCGTATAGGCGTTGAGTTGCGATGCTAGGTCTTCATCATCGATCCATTCATCTGCGTCACCTCCCCCAGAGGCTGTGGCCTGGTACGCTTCATCACCGTAGCCGTCACCGTAGCCTTCCGCGGATTCATGCTGTTCCTGGTGATCATACTCTACGGCGCTGCCATCATACCCCATGTAGCCAAACTTAGGGTATTGGGGCTTAGCATCAAAACGTCTCCAGGTCCTACCTGGGCCACTGGGGTCCTTCTGCGTCAGAAGACGTTCCTTCATGTGCACCGCGGAGTGGTGCTGAACAAGGACGCGTGCGTACTCATCCACACTGTGCATGCGGGCGGCGGTTTTGACCATTAGCTGTTCAGACCTCTCCAATCCCGAAAGCTCAACAAGGAGGTTAGCCCTCATTGCCTCGGAAAGACGGATGTCAGGGTCCAGCTCTCGCAAGGTCGACCACCACCGCTTTCGGCGGGCTATGTAGGACAACATAGGCTCGCCGGGTTGCTTTGCAAGTGGGCCCGTCAGGAGCTGTCCCTGACGGAAAAGTTCGGACGCCTCTTCAGATTGAAGAGGGAAGGCTTGTCTCCTGATTTCCTCTATCAGGTAGTCAATGCCGTCATGACGAAGCAAACGTTCCAAACCGACGTCGCGAGCAATGCAAAAGGCATCCCCTCGGAGACCTTCTAGAATCTTGCTGACGCACTCGCTCATGTCGAGTGACTCGTCCTTGACGTCTTGCAACGTGTACACCGCCGGATCTGTGTCCGGCTCCTGCTCATCGTCGCCCGTCACTTGACTGGGGTGCGACGGTAACGACTCCGCATCCTCATCTTCTGCTTCAGACACGGGCTTAGTCCGCTTTGCGCTAGACGGACTGGCGGGTATACCGCTGCTCGCATCACCCTCGGTGGGGTGTGCACTGGTCCCTTGACTAACCCTGCCGCGCCACTTCCTTGGTGATTCGCTTTTGGACCTTGCCGACTCGGCAAAACGCAAGTCCGTCAAAGCTTCACGCCGCTGCTTCTCCTTATGCTGCAGCACACGGATCTGTGTCCGGAAGCAGCAATCGTGGAACCCAGCAGCTGACCCGTCGTATATGTACGAGCCGCTTTTGGTTTCAGCAGGGCTCAGGTTCTGTGACCAGAGATTGGGCTGGTAGCGCAAACCTGCCACGCTCATGGCTTCACCTTCACCTAAGACAGTAGGGGCCTCTGCTCCACAACTATCTATCAAACTACTCTACGGTCCCCGGACCAACGGCTCTCGGGGGTGATACACTAGTGGTTGTCCTCTCAGCTCCGCTACCAGTTTGAAGCAGGAACTTGGTTCGAGAGTGTCCAACCACACAAGCAAAGCCTATTTTTCGATTCGAGCACAAGACGTCTTCAAGTAAAGAAGCGTTCAGACTAGACATGAAAAACTACGCTCGCATGAGGACTGTCAACACGGCACTGCAAGACAGAGAAATTTCACAAGGGTTTAGGGTTTAGGGTTCAGGGTTCAGGGTTCAGGGTTCAGGGTTTAGGGTTTAGGGTTAAGGGTTCAGGGTTTAGGGTTTAGGGTTTAGGGTTTAGGGTTCAGGGTTTAGGGTTTAGGGTTTAGGGTTTAGGGTGTAGTGCGGCACCGCTTGGGCCAGGCCCTGCAGCTACGTGGCGGATGGCCAGAAGTTCTTGAAGGACGGTTGATCACTATTCACGCCCTTATACCTAAACCTTAAACCACCATAGTGAGGGCTTTGAGTTCAGGTTCACCGTATCTAAACCGCCATGTATAGAAACTCTGTGTAGGTTGTGACTGGCCAACCATCAAGAACTTTTTCTACTGTGCTTTGCCGGTTGCTTTCAGGCCTAAGTACTCCCTACCCCGTACCCGCAACACAAAACCCTGCACCACGAATGCACGTTGCAGACCCTTTTGTCTTCTCTGTGTTCGGTCTGTGGTATGTTTTTGAGAGCCGCGGACATGCAGGCCATGGTAAGGTGCGGCTGGTGTCGGTCAAAGGTCATCACTGAAACAACAGCTTAGGGTTTAGGGTTTAGCTCGAAGCACAAAGCAGAACTATAAACCTTAAAAGATCAAGCGAGTCTAACAACTAAACGACCAAGAACTGGCATCAGTAATATTGAGAAGAACAGAAACAAAACACAGACAACAACAGGTGCAACAACAGCCACATGGAAACAGGCAGGAAACACCGAAGCCAGACTAAAGCCGTGATATGCGGCCTCTCTCGGTAAGCCAAACCCTAAACCCTAACCAAACGCGAAACCCTTAACCGAGGGCAGTAGGGAGTCTTTTCGCCAGGCTGCTTGATGCATCACTTTGGTATACATAGTGTACATGCAAGGTACTGAACGATTAGAATGTGGGTGTGGGTCGGTACAGTATACTATAGGAGCTACGGGGGACAGTAATACTAATTCTTCCAACATCCATATTACATAGCTCTTGCAGCGGTTACATATCCCCGTTCACTAGTCGCAGCAGGCATGCAAGAAACATTTCCTACCCGAAGCTGTACCACTGTCCTTAACCTTGCTCCATCTGGGATTGCAGGCTTTGCTGCTACGAGTATGTTCGTCTCTTACCTAGATAATGCAAGTGCCCGTAACAGTCGCCACATTGGTCGTTATGCTTACGGTTGGACACACTGCCGACATGTCGATAAGAATCTCTCTCTGCTTCGCAGCCACGCGAAGTTTGCTTCTGCATTGCGGCTGCAGAAAACGTTCCAGACCTGTGACTCGCCGTGGCAAGTAGTCGCCGTCGTCGTCGTAGAAGTCGCGGTCGCAGGCGCAGTCGCAGTCGTAGTATCATAAAGCGGTATCAGTATTACTAGTAGGTGTAGCTCTGAAAACCATGAATCCTGAGCGCTAGAGTCGCCGTCGCAGTAGTAGCAGCAGTAGCAGTAGCAGTATATAGTGGTAAAGTAGAACCAGAGATAGAAGTAGAAGCAAAACTGGTAGTGGTAGCGGTACTGGTAGCGGTAGTGGCTGTGGCAGAAGTGGCAGTGATGGGAGTGTTAGTACTGGTAGTAGTGGTTGTACTGGTATTAGTGCTAGTAGTACTAGTAGCACTAGAAGTACTCGTAGTGCTGGTCTCACGAGTTGTAGTAGTAGTAGTAGTAGTAGTAGTAGTAGTAGTAGCAGCAGCAGCAGCAGCCGCTTTGTCGTCGCCGTAATCCATGACATCTCGTTCGTCGTCGTCCTGGTGGCGATGCTGTCGGGTGGTGGCGCTCGTAACTCAGTAAGATTATCTGTGACACTGTGACAAGAGCAATGGCGACACCAGCACCAGCCAGACCTACACGCAAAAGATGGTGATGGGAGCTTTCAGGCTTCGAAGAAGAAGTCTGACACTTGGGCACATCCACAATATCAAAGCCAACGTCTCTCCGAGAAATTGGGAGAGTTGGAACTCTCAACATGATAGGTTCCGATCAGTTTTGTGCCCTGATGCACCTCCTAGCTGGGAAAACATCACCGTGTACGAAGAAAGGACCCGTGCCTGTGCAGGGGGAAGCAGCTGATCCTGCACATTCTGGACTAGGACTTCGGATGTGAAATCATGGGCTTGGTGGGCCCTGAAAATCGTACCAATGCCCGTAGCACACCCAAACCGACAATGACACTTGGGCATCCATGGGTGGAGGTAAAGAGCCAAAGGGTGTGACGTGCTGCAATTGTTTGGGCTAGATAACATAGAGCTTCAAAGTTAATGTCCGGAATCCTTGCTTGCGATGCTATCAAACTTGTTTGTACTTTTTCAAGAATCCTGTTACTATCGGCTATTGGTGTTACTGCTGCTTGGACTAACATGTTCGGTACGGTTATTGACTAGTCGTGTGGCTGCTGCTCCTGCAGAATCAGATGCAGCTACAACTGCAGCTGTCGCTGCTACTGCTAACAGCATTCCTATCATGCTACAACAAAAACCACAACCTTACCACTCCTATTGCTACTACTTCTGCCACAACCGCAACAACAACAACTACTACTACAACTACTACTACTACTACTACTACTACTACTACTACTACTACTACTACTACTACTACTACTGCAAATGCTACTACTCCTACCCTGTCCTACTCTTGCTCCTACTGTCTTACTCCAACTCCTACTCCTACTCCGACTCCTACTCCTACACCTACACCTAATACTACAACTACTACAGCTACTACTACTACTACTACTACTACTACCAATACCACTACCACTACTAACTACTACTACTACTACTACTACTACTACTACTACTACTACTACTACTACTACTACTACTACTACGACTACTACTACTACTACTGCTACTGCTACTGCTACTGCTACTGCTACTACTACTACTACTACTACTACTACTACTAGTACTGCTGCTGCTACTACTACTACTACTACTACTACTACTGCTACTACTACTACTACTACTAGTACTACTAGTACTACTAGTACTACTAGTATTACTGGTACTACTAGTACTACTAGTTCTACAGTACTACTAGTACTACTGGTATTACTAGTACTATTAGCACTACTACTCCTACTACTGCTGCTACTGCTACTGCTACTGCTACTGCTACTACTGCTACTACTGCTACTACTACTACTACTACTCCTCCTACTCAGTCCTGATCGTACTCCTACTCCAACCGTCTTACTCCGACTCTTACTCCTACTCCTACTCCTACTCCTACTCCTACCCCTACGACGACGACGACGACTACTACTACTACTACTACTACTACAAGTACTACTACTACTACTACTACTACTACTACTACTACTACTACTACTACTACTACTACTACTACTACTACTACTTCTAGTGCTCGTGCTGGTGCTAATGCTTACTGCTACTGCTATACTGCTATACTGCTATACTGCTATACTGCTATACTGCTATACTGCTATACTGCTATACTGCTATACTGCTATACTGATACTGCTACTACTACCCCTACCCCTACGTACTACCTCGAGGATGACGGATTCTACTCTCTTGGTCTAGTTCTGCTTTTCCTGCTTGCTAGGACACACAACAAGGTAAAGTCCTGTGCTCCTGACGAGCCGCTATTGAAATGCACAGATTTTGTGTAAGTTGGCATGGCAACTGCCCTCACACATCCTGCCGGCGACCTGATCCTGAATTCGCACCTCTAGACCCAACAATGAGTGCATATCATCACACAAAATTTCGCAAGTCAAAGTGTCTTCAGGATGTCTACCCCACTGGGGGTAATGGAGATGCAGTCGCCAGCCACGCTCTAGCTGCGAAGACGAGGCTGCTTTTGACTTGCTTTGCACACACTCCGATCAGTCTGAACGGCCACATCCGCATTTGTACACAGTCTTCCTGCGGGAGTAGCCCAACATGCCCTGAGTCCTTTCTGCAACTTCCGCGCAAGGTTAGAGACACCTGTGTGTACAAGAAGATCCCAGGTTTTAACTTGAAGCTAGAGACTGTATCATGGCCCAGGAACACACTTGAGTACAAGTATGACGGTGCCTCTATAACGGTTTAGAGACCCGGGCTAAAAGTACTGCCGCCAAGCGAAACCATGTGCCGCCAGCAAGGGGGATGCCGTCCTACCCAGAGGCCCCAAAGTAGTTCCTTGTGGGGATTACCCTATAGGATTCTATATACTAACCCCAAAAAGTAACTACTTTGGGGCCTGTGGGTACACACAGGTGCATAGAAACATGCGGCGCTACGGGTCTTTAAAGTCAGGACAGGAGTTGCGCTGCCATCGTCTTGGTAGCCATTTGCGAGTTTCAGAGCAGACGGGGAAGGAATATAGGAACTGGAAGGTGTAGGATCCTTCAGAAACCCCGGATGAGGTACCATAGTTTTCTGAAAACCCACTTGTAGAACCCTCACAGAACCTTTGAAGAAGCACTGGGTAACCTGAAGTGGAACCCTTATAGTGGCTCTCAGTAACCCCAAGAAGTCGTATAAAAACCTGGTAAGATCTCGCAGTAACCCTGCCATCTCGTCTTGCGGTTGATGATACAAATCCTGCATTAACCATAATAAGGAATATACCATAATTCCCATAGTTTAAAGTTTAGGGGCCTTAAGGTAATGCAGGATTTATATCATCAACCGTGCCGCAACCCTCACAAGCTGCTAGTCGAAGAACAAACACCATCGGCGTACCCGACCTATTCTCAGCGAAGCAAGCCAAAAGACAAGACCGGAGAAAGCTGCCGGGTTCAAACACCCAGCTCCGCAGGTTCTACTAGGCTGTTCAGTAACCCACTGGAAAACAGTATATACTTTTTTAGACTCCTTAATTTTAATGGGAACCCAGAAACCTGAAAGTAAAAAGTGTACCACTGAACAGCCTGGTACATCATCCAGATGGCAGGAGTAGTGGACAGCACTTGGGCCAAAGTATAAACAGACGTATTGCAGCTTAGCCAGTTGGCCGCTGCAACCCGCGTCAGATCTTGGAACCCCGCAGCTGTGGCGCCAAATGCGAAGTTGACGAGTTTACCTCACTATACTGAACTTAGAACCCTAGCAAAAATTATAATTTCAGATGTTTCTTAGGGATTCTAATATCCAAAAACTAAAAATTGTTTCTAAGTACCCCTAAGTCATATAGATATTGCAACTACTTCAGTATGCCAGCTGCAGTTGAAGCTGAGGCTACTACTAGTACTAGCACTTGTTGAAGACGATAACGACGATGATGAACACGATGCAACTGACGATGATAATGAAGGTGATGCAAATGCTGACGCTGATGATGGTGATGGTGATGGCGACTGTTGCGGTGCTGTTGTTGTTGCTCGTGGTGGTGGTCGCGGTGGTGCTGGTGGTGATGATGATGCTGGTGTTCTACCGGGGTTCTAAGAAAACCTTCTGCCTGGAGCAGAAGCAGCACCCAGCATGAGCTGCTTGCCAGGAAAAGCTTCTCATGCCGTAGTTTACTTGTGTTGGCTATGTTTGCCTGTCTTGACTAGGAGGGGCTTTTAAAGCCTTTGGAAAACATTAGTAGGTAAGATCCTCTTAAGCCCAATAAGAGAAAACATAAAATGTCCCAAAGCCGATGGCTCCCAACTCTGGTCAGTCTCTTGAGCCCAGGCATTGTGGCTCCTGAAAACCCGGCGGAACGGTTAGGGTTTAGGGTTCAGGGGTTTTTAAGGGTTTGGGGTTTAGGGAAAGCGGTCCAAGGTTTAGTCCTACGAACCCCGAGCCAAGTGAGCTTGAGCTGCCGCGTCAAGGCTAGCACGATGATCATAGGGGCCTTAATAATTAGAATCGAGTTTTGGGGCCCGTTAAACGATAGTTATAAGAAGGAGCCGCCAAAACAGTGTAGGCAATCATTTAGGCCCCTATAGTAACGGGCATCTCTAAACCCCGAAGCCACACCAAACAACAGCACATTCGGAACCAACAGGTTCCCAAGCCCCAAGAGAGGGTTCCTTTAAGGGCTCCTTTTAAAGGGGCCGAAAAAAGGATTATTAAAAGCGGTATTCTGGGGAGTTTAGTGCAGGGGCCTTAACTAATTGAACTTATATAGAACCTTTGCAAACATTACAATTTTCGCTGTTTCTTAGGGGTTATAATGACCAAACAGCAAAAAACTATCTCGAGGTACCCCTAAGACAAAAGAGAGCAGCGCTGGTGGAGTCGCCGGCTCGAGGTTTCTGTTTGGGGTTTGAGGGTTTAGTGCGTTTAGGGCATAGGGCTTAGGGCTTAGGGCGTTTAGGGTTTAGGGTTTTAAGGAAGAAAGGTATTAGGATTTAAGGGTTTTCGGCTTAGAGGCTTTAGGCTCTTCTGCGGCGATTTTGCGCTGATTCTTAGGTTTCCACAGGAAGTCTACGTAAGCCTGCAGACTCCCCTCAAGGTGTCGATTAACAATCGAGTTTCCCAAAGTCATCACCCCAGCCCGAAGCGCGACTACCCTTTAACACTGACATATACCTTACACCTTCACAGCTTCTATTCGGTCGGACACTTTTGTAAGGCCTCATGCAATGAGGGTTCGAAGTGGTGTAACCCCAGCTCCAAACCCTTAACTGCGAACCCCTGCGTCTGAGACCTAAAGATTAAGCCCCTAAACCGCTAACGCTAAACCCTAGAAGCTCAAGACGCGACGGCTGGACTATGCAGTGTATGAAATGGTGCTGTAAGTGTTTGGAGGATCCTCCTGATAGCTGCAAGAATATTCCATATTGAAGGGAGCAGCATTGGGTTTTCGGCTGACGATTGAAGCCTCATCCTCTTCTAAGCCGGCAAGCAAGCTGAGTTGCTCAAACACGGGTTTCCGCAGAAGCGCAAAAGCAGGAAGAACGGTTTTTCGGCACAACCCTGCCAACCCTAAACCCGAAACCCTGCCAACCCTAAACCCTGCCAACCCTAAACCCTGCCAACCCTAAACCCTAACAACCCTAAACACTAACAAGCCTAAACCCTCAACCCTGCTACATGCAATCTGAAAGGACGATATGGGCGGCCTCCAGGGCCGCGACATTCCTAACCTAGGATGTACACAGCTTAGAACCTATTGGGATCTATAGGGTATTATAGTTTAGGGTTCCTTTAAAGGGATCTACGGTATTATGGTTTTGGGTTTAGGGTTCAGGGTTTAGGGTTTAAGGGGATGTACACAGCTTTAAGCCTACTGGCATAGGGCTTAGGGTTTAGGTGTCCTGCCTGCGCGCCGTGTTCGAGAAGCCCGTGTGCAATGAAACACCGACAAATACGTGAGAATGCATCGGAAAAACACTTCAGCAACGCCTTCTGTGTAAGTCCGCGGAAACGGAGTCGACCCCTGTGTAGCTTGCTGAAGCCGTTAATAGAGCTCATAGCGGAGAAGAACTGGATCACGAGCTTAAAACAAGCTTAGCACAACAATTTGAAGACGTCAACCTGCTTGGTTCAGGTGTTTCGGTTTAAGGCTTTAGGGTTTAGGGTCTTCCCATAGAGCGCTGCTGAGTTGTACTCTCTTCCCTTGATCTGGTTGGGGGCAGTCTCCTTACGAGTGTCCTCCCCGACAGTTTAAAGGCCATGAACATGATCTTCATACCGCTACGTAGTACCAATGCCGCTAATTTAATAACATATAACCATATAACCCCGGAGCCAACTGAAGGTTTGGTTACAGGCCCTCCAACTGATGCTGCTGCTGCTTTCTGCCTTCTTGTCCTACTCCTACTCCTACTCCTACTCCTACTACTACTACTACTACTACTACTACTACTACTACTACTGCTACCACTACTACTGCTACTACTGCTACCACTGCTACTACTACTACTACTACTACTACTACTACTACTACTACTACTACTACTACTACTACTAGGTTACCCAGTAAGCTAAGAATAAAAAGGTCTCTCTTTTTGGTATTGGGTACCTTTATAAGGAACCTAGGACCACAAAAAGGGAATAAGGGTACTACCGGGCATCCTAGACTAGTACTACTACGACTACTGGTTCCTACTGCTACTTGTACTGCTACTGCTACTGCTGCTGCTACTACGACTACGACTACGACTACGACTACGACTACGACTACGAGTAGTACTACTACTACTACTACTACTACTACTACTACTACTACTACTACTACTACTACTACTACTACTGCTACTACTACTACTACTACTACTACTACTACTACTACTACTACTATCACTACTACGCCTACTGCTACTGCTATTTCTACTGCTCCGGCTGCTGGTGCGGCTACTAACTGCTACTGCTACTGCCCACCGCTACTGCCACTTTTACGACTACGGCTCCGACTACCACCGCCAACCACCACCACCTGCGAATATGACTACGACTACAAAAATGACGACTCTGCGGCTACGGTTGAAGCTGCGATTACACGGCAACGAAGACGACTACGGCTACGACTACGACTGCGGCAACGACGGCGACGGCAAAGACGACGACGACGGCTGCTGCTCCTACCACTACCACTCAGTACTATATTATATCATTGTATCTGGTGGCTGTGTATATTACTGCACATACACACTCATTCGGTCAACACCCTCGTCACATTATTCGGGTGGACTCCAAGAATGGACGGACCGACATCCTAAGCGTGGCTCCACTGTGCTTGGACCGATCCGCCTGCAGCTGCCACATTCGCCACTGTGACGATTCCATGCCCATGATGCCGCGTGGGACTCCCTACATGCACACATGCAAAACTCATGAGCAGCTTCAAACAAGTTGCCGCAAATGTCTACAAATTTTCCGAGCCTCCTAACACCCCTGATCTGAACCAGGAATCACTGGATGCCCTCCACAGCAAAAACCCCAGAGCAACACGCAGGCTCCTGCTTCTTCTTATCTGCTGCTGAAACACGACACCATGAAGTTGTTCTAATTGCAGCTTCCCAGCCTTATCCTTGCAGCACATCCACTTCTCGAGGCTACGTCTTGGCATCAGTCTGATGAGGAACTTAGCTTATTTCCAAAATCAACGTCACGAACAGGTGAGGGTCCTGTGCCCTGGGGGTCGCCGTTGGCCGCTGCAGCCGGACGATCATTTGCACCCTCCAACACGCGAGTAACGGCGTGCTGCGCATGAGAAGGATTCTGACCATCACAGATTGACACATCATACCCCTAAACCCTAAACCCTAAACCCTAAACCATGACACATCAACGCAGTCCCAGCCCAAGCCCTGAAGCCTGAAACGACCATTGACTTGTTTACGCTGCGGTGCCCGCAGCGGAACGCTGCCGCACAGGCCGTCGTTTTTGCCCTGGTTGATCTGTTGGTCGAGAATGGTAGAGAGGTCGATTGCCGTGGTAGCCGGGGAACGGGGCTGTGGGAAACCAGTAGCAGTAGCAGGAGCAGTAGCAGCAGCAGTAGCCGTAGCAGCAACCGCACCAGTCACCCTGATCCTGTCAGAGGTCCTTCAGATACCAACCACAACATTGCCATCTGTCTCATCGTCGAGAGAGTGGCAACTAGACCAGCAACGGCGGTCGTAGAGTACCACTAACACGTCAACGTCGTCGCGAACACAAGTCTCCACCACGCAGGGAAAACGCCCGCCATTGGTCTGAGAACAGTATATAACTGGGAGGCTCTCACGAAAGCCTCCAGTGTCGTGTTGCAGAGGGCCCGGGCAAAGCACTTCGCATGAGGTGGTTGGAAACTGTCGAAACCGTGCGCCCTGACGGCAACCAGGCAACCCTTCCTTCATCGTTTGCATCATTTTGTGACGACTGGTTGCTTTGTCTGCATGCTTTGACTGCTGTGGCCGTGTACTCTCTGTGTATGTGGTGTATGTCTAGTCGCGCAAACCGGTCAGATCCAGAACATACGCAGCTCCTCTGTGCAGTTAGCTGAAAGGGGTGAGGCTTGGAAGCTGTCTTGGTGCAAGGCTCAAGCAGCCAGTCGGAATAGTATAGGGGCCTCAATTATTAGAACAAGCTACTGGCATATATCATGGATCATGATGCATATGTGTATAAACAGATATATATATATATATATATATATATATATGGGGACGAAAAGAGTATTGCTAATTATTCAAGCCCCTATACAGCGTCTGTCAATCACAAATCCGAATCTGAGAGACTGAGCGGCCTCTGCTCCATCAGCAGGATTCCCTCGGCGACGCAAGAAACGCCCCGGTTCAGGGTTTATGGTTTAGGGTTTAGGTACAGTGTGCACGTGGTGGGTGCGCTTTTTTAGAAATGGGGGGCGCGCCCACTTGTGGCGCGCTTGCGTCAGCATGTAGTCCCGCCCCAACCGGCACCACAACTATTCTCAATTGGGGTTTCGGGTTCACCCTGAGATGGATTGGTGTGAGCCGGCCGCTCGACGAGAAACCAATGTGAGGGTCTCTCGAAGTGTAAACGCCTATCCTGGCAACAAACATCGCCTAAAGCCGGCCAGAACCAGAAAGCCCAGGGACTCTGCTTCCGGAATAGGGTTTAGGGTTTAGGGTTTAGGAATCCGGACCAGAAATGGTATTTTGTGTGAGAGCCATTGTTTGAGCAAATTTCCAGGACTGGCCCAGGAGGCCAGTGGAACCAGAATCCCAGGAGTACCCCCAAACTGCCAGAAAGGGCGGCACGACAGTCCTCGTACCCAGAGACTCCGATATCCCTTAAGTAAGGAATATACCTTGAGTTATCGCAGTACCCCTAATATGATCTAAGGTATATTCAGGGGTATTGGAGTCTCTAGGTACAGCGGGAGCGGCTTTGCTTAAGAACCGAGGAGGGCTTTAGAGCAGGTTGGGATATAGGTATCACCTCCAAACCCTGAAGCCCCAAGGCCTCAACGAGGCCCACAAGCTAAAGCCCCTAATGACGACTGCAAAGGCCGTGCAACCATCAGCCTCTTCTGAACTTCGCAACCGCACCAGTTCAAATAACGACACCGTGGTTGCCTGGATGGCGGCCTAGACTTTTCCAACACAGAAGACTGAGTATAGTCAGGGGAAGGCTAAACTGGTATTTAATTACTGGGATCCCTTTTGGAAGATCTCTAACAGAGACTTCGAGTGGTCGGAAACCTCCACCAAGCCCTTTCAAGACGAAACCCTAGAATTGGGCTTCGAGGCATGTTTTGCTGCATTCATAGCAGTGAGCCCTGAATGCTAGTATCAGTAAGTGTTCAATATTAGCCCCTGACGAACCTGCACATTGCAGGACATTGAACTGACGAGCCGGAACCACGCCTAGCGCGAGCATCCAGCGGTTGACTGTGAGGGTTACTACAAGGGGGCTCTGCACGGGTTCCAGTGGAGTTCTACAACTCTGGCTGACCCACGCACAAAGAACTGCCAAGTTGGAATTATGGAACGATCTAGCCTGCGCATTGAGGTTGGCCTTACTTGCTACTTGAAGAAAGCAAGAGGACCCATATCTCCCGAAGCCCCCAAAATGGGGGGTAGATTAAGTGTATAGCAGTAGCAGTAGCAGCAGCGGTGGTGATGGCCCGAAATCCCTGGGCCCTGCATTGATCCTAAACCCATGAAGCCTTAAGCCTAACTCCGACCCTCCAGTGGCTTACGGCTCGGCGCAGTTTGTAAGGCTTGGGGTATAAGACCTTTGGCTTTGAGGTTTCGGCTTTTGCGTTGGGGATTTAGGCACAGAAACACTAGCAACAAAACACGATGAACGAACCTATGACTATGCTGCTGAAACCCCATCAGGACAACAGAAAAGGAATGACTTCAATAACAGAAAGCTGCTTACAAACGAGCATAGCAGTACTAACGAGACGAAGCTTTTGCAACCCAACCCGTGAATCTCAAACCCTTGAACCATAAACCCCTAACTCCTAAACCCTGGCACCCTAAACCGAAAACCCCCAAACCTCAAAACAGTCAACCCTGACCGAGCCTGCTCACAGATTTAGCCAGATCCGATGATGGGACTTATCCTGGGAGGGGATCGGCAGGTCCCTGTGAGATAGGGACCTTGGTAAGTAGACTAGGGTTCCTGCACAGGGTTCTTTCAAGGGCTCCAAGGGTACCGAAAAAAGGTTACTACAAGGGTTTGGTACAACGGCTTTAACAATCAGAACGGGTTTTGGCGCACGGTCTTCTGCTTTTACAACAAAGAGCCCCAAGAAATACTGCTGCTAATCTTTTAGGCCGTTATAGCAGGGTCTAGTTGGGAGTTTCCGAAAAGAGGGCCTCCTAACACAGTACCCTAAGTAGTAGGATCCTTGTTATCAGGACCCCAAAAGAAGGTACCCCTAATTACCAGTTCATAGCAAGGCGGTCCGGGCATTTATGTAGCGCTTAAGGTGGAGGTCGGCTGCACCTAAACTTTGAACTTGAACCCTAAACCCACGAGCGAGTAGTGTCGAAACAAGCACTGTGATAGTGTAGCAGAGTATCTGCAGTATAGTCTGGTATGACGAGTACAGTATTGCGTGTTCCTTCCCGCGTCTGATTATTCCTTTGCATCGGTCGACATAGGCATCAAGGACAGGCCAACACCCAAATCAACGGTCTAGGGCTTAAGGGTTCAGGGCTGAGGGTTTCGGGCTTGTAAACATGAGCCGTGAGGGTCAATGCAGCTGCGCAAGCCGCGGCGCTTTCGTTCCTACATGATGGCTGTGGCAACACACCTCTCGTCTTCTGAGCGTGACCACTCTGAGTCATATGACGATCGCCGTCGCGAAACCCTAGACCAACCCTAAACCTCAACCTGCAACCAATCGAAGGCGTTCAGAGTTTGAGGCTTTGGGGTTGACGGCCAGGACTGCCAGGGCTCAACGATGGCAGTTTGTGCGAATATGGGGGGCCTTAATAACCAGAATGGGGCCTGTTATAATTATAATAAGGAGCCCCCACAATAGTACTGGTAATAATAGTAGAGTGTCCCTGAACCTTGAACCGGCTGTCAACTCTTCGGGTGCTGTGAAGCCTGAGAAGATGGGAGAAAGGTAGATGGGATAAAGGGATCCCCTGTACATGCGGGTTTAGAGCTTAGGATTTAGGATCCCTCATGTGTACAAGGGCTTTGCGGGGAGCGGGGGGGGGGGGGGGGGGGGGGGGGGCGGTTAGGATCCCTTTTTGCACAGGGACTCTAATTGGAATAACCCACCTACCTTCACCGCATCCTCGGAGCCCTTTGAGATACGAGCACGCTTGCGGCTTCGAAGCTTTGGCGGCTCCCAGGCATTGACCCTACCCCTATAAACCCTAAACAAGTAAATGCTAAACTAGTTAACCCCTACACCCCAAGCCCTAAATCCTGAACCGAAAGGACATGAAAACGAAAGCAGCCAAACCAGCAACAGCCTTGAGCAATGATGATGAGACATGATGAGCAATGTATGGACAGCGTAGTCGTGGCAGCAGGGAGCTTTTGTAAGACCTGCAGTAGGCATCCCTTCAGCCGAGGAATATTCGGGTTTAGGGTTTCGGCTTTAGGCATTGGGGTTTAGGGTTTAGGGAGCATTGAACACTGTAAACCCGTTAGGCTGTGAACCCCGACCAAAACGTCTCTGAAACCCAGCATATACTTGGATTTGTCATTGCCCTTGGGTTTGCATTATGAGATGTAGAAATGAAACCCTGAACTCTAAACCCCAAACCCTAAACTCTAAACCCTAAACCCTAAACTTGAAGAACGCCCATGTCCAGTCTGAAGCCTAGCGGCATGTACACAGCTTGCACTGCTTGACCCCGGCGGAGCCGGTACGTAGCCCAAGGTGCCTGATGGGGTGGAAGCTCGGGCTATTTATTAGTGTTTCGGGTTCAGGGTTTAGGGAAGGGTTCCTGTTATTAAAGGGTACTATAAGGGTTTGGGGGCAGGGTTTCAGGGCTGTGGGTTCAGAGTTTAGGGTTTAGGGTATGGCTGCAGGGTGCGAATGTAGGAACCTGATTAAGGTTTCTGTGTTTTTGTTCGGGTTCCTTGTTATGAACCCTACTATTTTGGAATATAGGCCCAGGGTTTCTTAATCAGGTTCCTACATTACAGGGTTCCAGGGCTTAGGGCTTAGGGTTCAGAGTTTACTTAGTTGCTGAGTTCATAAGTCCCAGAAAGTGTACACTTTCGCGTTTTTTGTGGGTGAAAAAATTATCCAAAAAAGTGTAGAGTGTATGTACTGAGCTACTAAGTTTAAGGTCCAAGTCTAGTTCTGACTTTGGTTTACGTGCTGGCGCGTCTACGGAGTCTACGATTGCCGCATGTCTTTTGCGTCAATGCTTAACTAGGCTGTCCAGTAACCCACTGGGAAATTCGGAAAAAGTATATATTTTTTTTAGGCTCCTTGTTTTATAATAGGAACCCAGAAACCTGAAAGTAAAAAAGTGTACCACTGAACAGCCTGGTTAAAGTGCAGCACCAATCTGGCTTCTGCCGCCTCTCCCTTGCCCTGCGGCTATAGCCCGTTCTACTGGATCGTAAACCAACCCTGGCCGACGGCTTCGACCAATAAGCCTAATATAGGGGCCTTAATAATTACCTATACTATTTTGGGGGTTCCTTCTGATAATTATAGTATAATGGCCCCAACGCCCTATTCTAATTATTCAGGCCCCACATTAAACCCTAAACCGGCACACTGAAACCCACAAGATCCGCAACATGCAAAGACGACAGAGTTTCGGGCATGGCATCCTCTAAGGGGTTTACGTAGGGGTTTTGTAGTTCGTACAATCATAATGAGGAACCCTGAGGAATCATGGTGATAATTATTCAGGCTTCTAACGTAGGGGCCTTAAGCCTTAAGAGTTAGAATAGGGTTTGGGGCCGATTATGCTATAAATACAATGCAGAATAGTATTGGTCATTATTAAGGCCCCTAAGGTATTCAGGGTCCTGTGTGCATTTCAGTCTTAAGCACGAAGCCTCTGGATCCCACGGATTTAGGGTGTAGGCTTAAGGGTTAAGGGTTTACGGGTTTAGGGTTTTGGGTTTAGGGCCTTAGGGTGTAGGGTTTAGGGGTTAGTGTTTAGGGAGTTAGGCTCACGTCAGTAGGTTTAGGGCCAGAGGCTAGGACGATTCTAAAACCTTTCGAAACACTCGAAACACCCAAACTGCGATCTTTGGTGGTTCCTGCTGTATAAATGCCCGAGTGCTTGATAATTCTTCATACACCAGGAATAAAGTTTCGTCGCAGTTGCCTATACTCATCCTGTAATAAGGACTTAATAAAGCCTTTGTAAGGAAGCATAGTCCCCTATCCCCCCCCCTAAGGGTCCCTATGATATACCATCTTGCGGAGGACGCGGAGTACCAGCAAGTGCATTCTACGTGGCCTGGCTAGCGGAGGAAATAATCCACCGGAAGGAAAATATCCTACCGTAAACCCCAGAAAGTTGGAAACCGGATTAAGGCCAAATAGTGCTGGGATTACCTATACATTACTCTTAAGGATTGAGGCTATGGGGTTTCCAACTTTTGGGCTTCGACTTTACTATAATGTTCCGGGTGGAGAACTGGGTGGAGGAGTCAAGGTGGAAAGGGGTTTGCTAGGTAATCAAGAGTAACATGCAGGAGTATGACGAACGCTCTTCCTACCCCAGTAACTCGACACTGGTGAGCCCACAGTCACCCTAATAAACCCCGTGAGAAGCCCCAAATGACCCCTGATGAGCCCGCTTAGCTTTCCTTTGGTTAGTAGGGAATGGAGGAATGGGGTACAATTACAACTACTATTACTGCCATTCTTCCATTCCCTACTAACCAAAGGTAAGTTAAGCCCCCAAGAAGCCTGAACATACTGACTCTGGGATCCCGGGCGATGCGAAAACATGATTTCTGGCTCGGGTCGCTGTTGACCAGCGGCTTGAGGTCGGCCCATTGCAGCTGAACCTCAGTGACGAGCGGTGGAAAGCTCAGGTACTCTCTTTTGAAAGGTAGACCTAAGGGTTTTGGGTGTAATGCAGGGGCCTTCATAATTAGAATAGGGTTTTGGGCTCCTTTGTAGTGTAGTTAGTAGTTCTAATAAGGAACCCGAAGCAATATTGTGAGTGTAGGGTTTCTTCCTTGCCTTGGCTCGGCCGTAGAAGGCCATCCCACAAGCACACCCACCCCTGCTCCCCAGGCCCTAAAACTAAACCCTAAACCCTAGACCGTAAATCCTAAACCCTAAACCCCTAAAGCCTAAACCCTAAACCCTAAATCCTAAACCCTAAACCCCTAAACTTTTAAACCCCTAAACCCCTATGTAAACCCTAAACCCTCAAACCCGAAACCCCTAAAACCCTAACCCTAAACAACGGCTTTGAAGGGTGTCGGATGTGGCGGGGCACCTGAAAATTTCGGGGTTTTGTGCTGTTCCTGGGCCTTATTGATTGGAATGGGGTTCCTTTAAAGGGTTCGAAAAGGGTTACTAGAAGGGTGTTGTTTTTGGTTATGTAGGAACCTGATTCAGAAACCTTGGGTCCTGCTTAGGTTCCTTATATGAATCCTAAGAATAATACATTGGGGGTTTAGTGTTGTTCTTGGTAATGTAGGGGCCCTAATCATTAGAATAGGGTCCCGTTAACGGGTATCATAAGGGTTCCTCTGATGGCTGCTATAAGGGCTTATGGGGCCCATTCTTCTATAATTAGTATAATTAATGGAACCCCCAACATAGTCTTGGTAATTATTAAGGCCCCTATAGTATGTGCTTTCTTCACTGGTCAGGACCAGTATATGCTGGTCGCGAGAGGAATGCGCGTTCCGCGTACTGGGTCGAGCGTGGGTGCTAGCGTCGCCGGCGGGCTGGCGTGCAGTGTCGACTTGGGCCATCGTCCAGGGGCATAAACGCCACCCACCATCGTAGGAGAGTGGCCTGAAGCTTGAATCTGGCATGCTCTGCATAATACTACTGCACAGTTTGTTAGTGCCCCAAGGTGGGGACTGCGGAGCAAACTGAAACAATGTCCCTAAACCCTAAACCGCTCTTGATCTTGCGATGATCCCGAAGCGATGACGACTTCGACAAGCTGTGACCATGGTCCTGGACGAGACCCGTCTACCCTAAGGCCCCAAAGTAGTTCCTTTTTAAGGGCTTATGAGATAATCCCAAAAAGGAACTACTAAGGGGCCTCGGGGTAAGGTAGTTCTAATGGTTCGTGATCATTCATAAAGCCTTGGCCACTTCTTGCGAATGTCCACTTGCATTAAGGCCACTGAACGGGCCACTGATTTCGAAGATAGGTGCTCTAGCTGACTGAAGTGCTCAGCTTGTTTTCCTCCACGGGTAACCGGAGGGACGGTTAATAAGGAACCCTAGGTATATCCTCTTCATAGAGCTAGTATATACCCATTATATAGCCCATTATAGGGTAGGGGTCCCAATTAAGGGTCCCTCCTTTTCCCCTAAACCCCCTAAACCCCCAAACCCCTAAACCCTAAACCCTATATACCCTTATAGAATCCCTATAGATCCCTTTAAAGGGTCCCTCCTTTTCCCCTTTGATTTCCGGCCTTCACTATCAAACTCTTGCCACTGCCATCGTTCGGATGCGGTGGAGGTTAAAACCAGTTAGCATGATCAGTCTATGTTAGAAGGGGCCCCCACCCTGTAATAGTGCCTATAAGGGTTATATAGTATTCTATTACGGCCCTATTATATTCCTATTATACCATTATTACAGGGTGCGGGCAGCTTCTAAAGTCTATGGTGCTGTACTGTAGGCCCGAAATCCCAAAACCTGCAACGCAAAACCCAGCCTAAACCCTCAACCCCCTAAACCCTAAACCCCTAAATCCCTAAACCCCTAAACCCTCCTAAACCCTCCTAAACCCTCCTAAACCCTCCTAAACCCCTAAACCCTAAACCCTAAAACCCTAAACCTCTGAACCCCTAAACCCTAAACCCCTAAACCCTCCTAAACCCCTTCAACCCCCTGAACCCCAAAGCGTCAACCCCTAAAAGACTAGAAGAAGCCTGGCCCTGAGCCAAGTGGCACTGCTGGGTCTCCTCATCGAACCAGAGCACCTCACAATATAGATCTTATGATGATAACATTCTAGAAGGGGCCCCACCCTGCAATAATAGGGCCCTAATATAATCCTTATAGTCAAATTTACAGGGAGGGGCCCTTTCTAAATAATAAAATAACCTATCAGAATAACAATAATAGTAATAGCAATACTAATCGTAATAGTAGTAGCGACAGTAGCAGAAAAGCACTCGCAATAGTACTTGTAGTCGAACCAGTAGCAGTACTAGTAATAATGCTAGTAACAGGAACAGTAACACGAAGAGGAACAGTAATAGACACAGTAGTAGAAAAATCAGCGTAGTAGTAGTAGTAGTAGTAGTAGTAGTAGTAGTAGTAGTAGTAGTAGTAGTAGTAGTAGTAGTAGTAGTAGTAGATTATCATGATCGTAACATAGTATAACAGTAATATTACAAATAACAGCAATAATTTTCATAATCCGAACAGCAATAAAAAGACATGCAATATAAACAAGCAATAATGGTAATAATAGTAATAGTAGTAATAAAAGTTATAATGGTAAAAAAGCTGATAGTAGTAATAGTAATAACAACGGTAGTAGTGGTGGTAGTAGTAGTAGTAGTAGTAGTAGTAGTAGTAGTAGTGATAGTGGTGGTAGTAGTAGTAGTAGTCGTCGTAGTAGTAGTAGTAATAGTAGTAGTAGCAGTAGTAGTAGTAGTAGCAGCAGCAAGAGGAGTAGTAGTAGTAGTAGTAGTAGTAGTAGTAGTAGTAGTAGTAGTAGTAGTAGTAGTAGTAGTAGTAGTAGTAGTAGTAGTAGTAGTAGTCATCTAAAACAAATAGTAATAATGATAATTAAAGCAATAAGTGGTATAGGGTTTGGGGCTTAAGGAATATATTCTACCATGATCATGACCATTATGACGATGCTGCTGATGAGGCTGGTGACGATGGTAATGATTCTGACGGTGGCGATGATGACCATGGTGGTGCGATGATGATGACGATGACGGTGTTGATGATGATGCTGGTGGCGACCGGGGAAACCACTGTTAGTTGCGAGTCAAACAAAGATGTCCGGTTATTCCTCTGTTGGCTGCTGCTCCCATTTCCCCGGTCGCCACCAGCATCATCATCAACACCGCATCGTCATCATCATCGCACCACCATCGTCATCATCGCCACCGTCAGAATCATTACACACAAAAACTGCAGCCCCGTCAACCCATATGTCTGCTTTTTGTCTATACATTAGGTAGAGACAAAAACAGGACCCCCGTCATGTTGTTTTTCCCCCCCCCCCCCCCCCCCCCCCACAACAACAACAACAACGACAACACAGTGCCTCTGGATGCCTGTGATGTATACTGTTTGCTGTGTATGTTCAAGGATTTCGTCTGTATTTCAGTGGATTTGGTGTGCATTTCAATGGATTTCGTATGTATTTCAGTGGATGTGGTGTGTATTTCAGTGGATTTGGTGTGTATTTCAGTGGATTTAATGTGTATTTCAGTGGGTTTGGTGTGTATTTTCAATGGATTTGGTGTGTATTTCAGTTCCCCGCTGTGCAGATTATGCATTTGCGAGGCCTGTACAAACTACTGTATAGCAACTGGTAGCTATAGTTTTGGGTGTATGGGTATCCAATGCAAACCCCTCAAAATTCCAGACAAGCCCTTCCAACACCCCTCAGAACCCCTTCTGGATATCGCAGATTCCTATACCTGTGGTGGAAATGTGGTGTAATGTGGGCGGTTGTTGTAAAGGGGGTGGTGTCAAAACAACAGACGCGGCTCCAGTTTCTGCCTCTACTACAGGGAGTAGGGACAAAGTCCTGATTTCGCTGGTGCCTTTGTCTCTACCCCGTGTAGTAGAGGCAAAAACTGGAGCCCCGTCTGTTGTTTTCACCCCCCCCCCCCTATTACAACAACCACCCAGCCTACCCCGCATTTCTATCATGGGGCAGTTGCTGTGTAAACCATGGCTTGCACTTGCTTCTAATTAACAACAAGCACGGGCTGCTGTTTTTGTCTGTACCAACAACTACAACTACAACAACAACTACTACTACTACTACTACTACTAACCTCCAAAACCCGATGGACGAGAACCCCGACCGCCAGGGCTATGGGTTTTTCTGGAGCATAGGGTTTCAAGGGTTCAGGGTTTATAGCCGGTCAGGCGTCTTGAACCCCAACTTCCCCAACCCGCTTTGAGGGGTTAGGGTAGCTGGGGCGTGGGACACAGAAACCCTAAACACCCTAAAGGTCCTAAACCCTAAACCCTATCACTGAACCGACCCAGGCCCGCACCTCTCCATGCATGAAGGAGCGACCTCAGAAGAAGGGCTGGGTCGAATACGACTCGGGCTTACTAAGGGTTTAGGGCTCAGTTCTTTATTCATTGTATAAGGCATCTCATTAGGGTTTCGAGAAGCGTTTCAGAAGAGCTTAGGGGTTTAAGGGGCTGTGGGGTTAGGGTTTACAGTTTAAGGGGTTAAGAGTTTAAGCTTTCGAGCTTAGAGTACTACTCTCAAGAGTCTGGCATGGCTGCTCTCTGCGCCGATGATCCATGGCAGGGGCTTCAATTACAGGGGTTTAGGGTTTAGGGGACTCCAATATCCCCTAATCAAGGAATATTCCTGAAATCGTATTAGGGATCCAACTAGAACATAATGTATATTCCTTAACTAACGGATATTGGAGTCTCTGGGCAAAACGATGACAACAACTGCTACTACCACGGCGCAACATCAGGTTAAAGGCGCCATTGCCTGGTCTGTTGTTAATGATTTTACCGTTCAGGTTCCTGTTCGCGCTGCTTCTGCCGCTGCATCTGCTGAATCTGCTGCATCTGCTGCTGCTGCCATTGCCGAACTGCCGGCTGGCGTGGCTGGGAAGTTAAAAGGGGTGGGCAGTTGAAGATGTGTGTTTTCCGTGATGCCTTTGCTGTCACTGCCGATGTTGTTGCTGCTTGTTCCTTACTGGTGTTGTCGTTGCTGCTGTGGTTGATGTCCAGCTGCTTGCGCGCTTTTCTTTTGAAAGTGTTGGTGCTGGTGCCTTGGTGTTGCTGATGCTCCATTGCATACGCTTGGCTTGCTCTGTGAGGAGTCTTCAAGTGCACACGTGTTGACGAATCACTGGCGACTCTATTCGACAAACGACAGCGATTTGTGGATACATGTGCGAGGCTGAGGCCAAGATGATGCTCTTACCGAAATTAGAGCAGCAATGAAAGGACTCGACATCGATTACAACCGACAATCAGGAATCATAACCACATCCTCTGCGAGACAAGCCGCGACTACTTTGCACCATGACAAACAGGCGTACAGACGATCAGCTTGGTGCATCTTGATGCCTAAACCCTAAACCCTAAGCCGCGATCCGGAGGAAAGGCAGCCGATTCAAGGTCTTGAATTTGGTCCCAGGACGGCAGAGGCCATAACATAAAAAATGGCGACCTAGTAAAGCCATGATCCGCACTCGTTAGCTACAATAGTCCCGCATCTCCACACGGGACCACTCTCTGGATCGTGATCCCCATCACCACCATCGTCATCATGGTCAGCAACACCTTCTTGACCGTCGTCATGTTGATGGTCATCGTCACCGGCATCAGCAACATAGAAGGCAAGACCGTTTGAACACCCACAGACCCTCGAACGTCGAAGCCTCAAACTCCGAGAGGGGCAGTTGATCTAGTGAAGTGCTCGTTTGCAAGGTTGGGGCTGAACCTAGCGTTTCCGGCTGTGGGTTTCAAAGCTTGGGGCTCTAGTTTATTATAGATGCTGATCATGTAGCAGCGCGGACTATGTTGCCTGGCTTCGTAATTGGTTCGAGGTGCTAAAGAGCACCTCTGAGTTGGGACAATGCAATACAGCTGTGTTGATGAATCGCACTATGAACCGGCAAGGCAAATATTGAGACGTCCATGTAGACACATTTTGAGCTTTGTATCTGAGAGCAGGCGCATGCTGCAATGTGAAACCGCCCAGCACTTCGAAAGGATGTGTCTCAAGAGCCGCATGTGGCATCTGAGATTGGAGCTCACCCTACGCCTGCACACCTGCGACAACGTACAACCCTAGGCTGAAGATCTCACTACGCGCTAACTACCCACCGGAAGCCCATGCATTCTTGAGACCTACCCCTCTTGGATGGGCATCTGGAGTGGATCCACTGTCCGGATTACAGAGCAGCGGTGGTAGGAGACGACGTGCGCTTCTGCGGAACTTCTGCGTTTGCACCGAGGGAAGTATACGGTTAATCATATAGATCCTGCATTACCCATTCTACGGAATATACCAGAATTCCCACAGTATAGGGTCCTTAAGGAAATGCAGGATTTAGATCATCAGCCGTAGTACCATCAGCTGTCGGGCCCGGGTTTAAGTTCAGGCTCTAGTCCCCTTAAGCCCAAAACCCCAAAGCCCGAAACCAAACCCTAAAGGGTTTAGGGTTTAGGGTTTAGGGTATACCCTAAACCGAGCCCTAAGTCTAAAGCCGTGCCCACTATAAACCGAAGCAAAAGCCGACCCCTAAACCCTAATATGGGGGCCTTCATAACTACACAGTAGGGTTTTGGGATCCATTATTACACTTTATGATAAGGAACCGCCAAAGTAGTATAGGTAATTGTTAAAGCCCCTACGTATAGTACCCTAAAGCCTATTCCCTATATAGGGTTTTGAAGGGCATGAAGCGTTCCCGTCTCGACCCGAAGAGGGCTGGTGCAGGACCTGCCATGAGCCACATAGGAATCTGAATGCTTGCTTGGAGGTTTACGTTCCGGGTTTCGGGGCTAGCCTAGGGTTTAGGGTTGCTTGAAGATTTCGGGATGTTGTAATACTGCCACTACAGGAACCAGAAAAGGGAAACACTCAGGCTCCTGTAGTCTTGAGCTCATCTTGAGCTTGAATACTAAGACCATAACTAGGACACTGATAGCTCTCTACACCGAAAACTTGGAAAACCGTCACTGCGTCACTGGATAGGACTGAGAAGGCCTCTTCACGAAGCTCTCGCGCGGCGGCCTGGGTCCGAAGGCCTCGTTGCAAGGAACATCCAGCAAATCCTCTAAGTCCTCCGAAGCGGGAGAGGCAGAAGTCTCCAGCAAAACGGACCATGGAAGAATCTCCTCCAGGCGCAAACCATCGAAGCTGTAGATCCCTGCACTCCCAGAGCTTCCACTTACCGTGCCCACCATGCCCGTGCCAACGCCGGCCCGGCTGGCAGGTGTAGGCTCTGGCTCGGTGGGTCCTGGCCGCTTCTCCCCCTCAGAATCCTCTGCCTTGCCCGAGTTGCCCGGTGCCGGGGGCGCCAGCGCGGCGGCGTAGACGGCGGCGCCGAGCACGGCTGCATGGTCGGGGCGAAGGAGCTCGCTGGGCTGTTGGCCCCGGAAGAAATCTTTCACCAACCGCCGGAACCGCGGAATCCGTGAGGAGCCACCCACCAAGACCACGTCCACGGCGTCGCGCTCCAGTCCTGATTCTACCAAGCAGATGTCAAAGATCTCCATGAGGCTGTCAATGTCCCGCGAACAGAACTCCTCGAAGTAGCTCCGCGACATGGCAACACAATAGTCGCCACCCTGGATCAACGCCTCAACATTCACACGGGTCTGATTCCATTGGGAGAGCTTTCTTTTGGCACTCTCACAGGCCATGCTCAGCCGCAGAAGTGCCGCCCAGTCGCTTGACATATCAATACCCAGGCGCAGCTTGATGTCCGTCAAGCAGAAACGCACCAGCAGGGAATCCAGGTCGACAAATTCGCTGCCAACGGCGCGTTCGTAGAGGCACTTGCCATGGAGGGTCAAGAGGCAAAAGTCACAATAGCAAGCCCCAAAATCCAGAACAAGGACATTCCGTGGCCCCTCGATGGGATTGGTGAGTGAAAATGCGATGGCCGCCGAGGTGGGTGCCTTGACTAAGGCCAAGACCTCCAGCTGTGCCTTGTGCAGGGCCTCTGTCAAAGCCCTTCGCTGCTTCTGGCCGTACTTTGAGGGCACAGTGCAAACTGCACACTTCACGGTGACTCCGAGGCATTGCTCCACCTGCCTCTTCATCTCGTGTAGCAATACGGCCAGTACCTCTTCCGGTCGCATCAGCTTCGACTTGCCGCGGTCTTGGATGCTGTAGAGGGCGCTACCGTCCTCGCCCCTTACAATGTCCGGGGGCCCCTGCAGACGCAGCCTCTGAGCCCACGGGCTGTCATAGGCAGCCCCCAGGAGCCTCTGAGGTGCAAAGATGGTGTTCTTCAGGTTCACGGCCGCCTGCTCCGCGGCCGCATCCCCAACGACAGGGCCGGTACAATCTAAGAATCCGATGCAGTTTGGGGTGGCGAGGCATCCTCTCTCATTGGGCACGATGAGGACATCGCCATCCCGCCAGAGGCCGATTCGGCAGCAGGAAGTGCCGAGGTCAATACCCACAGCCACCGGGGGCCCGCTCTGCCTCGCGCGCATTGCGAAACCCATCTTTGATATCAAGTGCCTTGCGCCCCATCACGAGCCCAAGCCATGGCTTCTGGCATGCGGCTAGCTCGTGGCTGACTCTCTATACCCTGGAACATTGCTCATGATGTCACCTGTGTGGCACCCACCCATACTGTGAGTTTACAGCAGCCATGTGGAAAAGCTTCGTGTGGCATGACGAAACAACCTGTAACATCATTGCAGCATTCTGCGTGTAGCAATCGCACATGGCAGCGGGAAACATTGCACACATGAGTGGTGTCTGTATGTGTAGGTGTATATGCATTGTCCTACAATAACTAATGTGCATACATATTCCCATAAGTGAACGTATGTACGTATGTATGTATGTATGTATGTATGTACGTATGATTATGTATGCATACGTGCATGTGTGTATGTATCTTTATGGATGTGCATTATGTGTATACGTGTATATGTGCATATGTGCATATGTGGATATGTGGATATGTGTACGTGTGTGCATATGTGCATATTTGCATATGTGGATATGTGTATGTGTGTACGTGTGTACGTGTGTGTGTGTGCATGTGTATGTGTGTACGTGTGTGTGTGTGTGTGTGTATGTGTGTACGTGTGTATGTAAGTATGTGTGCATGTGTGTACGTGGATGCAGGTGCAGATGATGCAGATGATGCAAATGATGTAGATGGTGTAGATGTAGATGTGTGTAGGTGTATGTATTCAGGTAAACAGTTTACATATCTGACTCATACTTTAGACAGATACACAGAAGTTTTAGATGCGCTTGCGCATGTTTTATGTAAGTAATGCGTATGGCGTATGTTATATGTAAGTAAGTCTTAGCGTAGGTGCGTGCAGCATCAGTGGTCACAAATCGGCGGCCAACTGCTGGGGGCCGGGCCAAGGTGCTGAGACTGTAATCGCGCCGGCGCAACTCGGACAACCTTCGTGCTCTGCCTCAGACAAGGTCGGGGTTTGAGGTAACTCGACATCTGATACATCCATCCAAACCCATCAACATCCATCCATGCACGCATGCTTGCTTGCCTGCCCGCCTTTGCTTGTCTACCTGCCTGCCTACCTACCTGCCTACCTGCTTGCCGACCTACCTACATCCCCACCTACATAGACCAGTCATCTCGACCCTGAGAACCGAAACTGCCCTGGCCCTAAACCCTATACCCAAACAAGAGAGCTACCGGTAGGCATCCTTTGGTTCATCCTGTCACCCGCGATGGCGTGGCTCACTGTGCGTTCATGGTTCAGGGCTTGCGGTCGGTATGGCTGCTTGCGCCATCGGACTTACTATTACTATTACTATTACTATTACTATTACTATTACTATTACTATTACTATTACTATTACGATTACGATTACGATTACGATTACGATTACTATTACTATTACTATTACTATTACTATTACTACTACTATTACTATTACTATTGCTATTGCTATTGCTATTAATGTTGCTTTCCTGCGGATTCCAGATCCTTCAAACAAGGACCCTCAAAATCCAAATCAACAAAGAGACTGCTCTGCCCTCGCCAAGCAAAATAAAAGCCCCGATACAAGGGCCTGGGGATAATTATTATAGTGTGTCTATATGAAGGAACAACAACTTCAATGGAGCCTCTGATCGAAAAGTAGAACATCCTGCAAGTTCCAAACCGAGTACCAATGCCCGAAACCCTGAACTCTGCAAACCATACACTAACCCTAAACCCAAAACTCCATAAACTTTTTTTAGCTTACGTCAATGCTTCAGGAGTACTCAAGTCCGCTCTGTCCAGAGCTTCCCCTCTGAGGCCCTTGCAACCGAGCTCCCCAAACCATAAACCCTAGACCCTAAATCCTAAACCTATAGACCCTAAACATTTAAACCCTAAAGTTTAGAGTCAAAACCTTAAACCCTACACCTCAAATCCTAAAACCCCCCAAACTTCAAACGCCCCCCCCAGGCCATGGCCTGGATGGAAAAGTAAAGTTCTGGGACTTCTCGAAGAATTCCCTGGCCCCAAGTCGGCTTCGTCATTTAAAGGGGAAAAGGAGGGACCCTTAATAAGGGCTCTATAGGGATTCGATAAGGGTATATAGGGTTTAGGGTTTAGGGGTTTGGGGGTTTAGGGGGTTTAGGGGGTTTAGGGGAAAAGGAGGGACCCTTAATGGGGGACCCCTACCCTATAATGGGCTATATAATGGGTATATACTAGCTATATTAAGGGTATATGCCCAGGGGTCCTTATTAAGGGTCCCTCCTTTTCCCCTTTGAGTCTTAGGTTTAAGGCTTAGGCTAAACCATGTGGGCTCCTTAACTATGGGTACTTCACCCTAAACTCCTGAACCCTAAACCACAAAAATCCTAAACCCTTATTACTTTCTCAGGCAAAGCTGTTACTTGAGTCACGCTTCGGAGCTTTAGATGTAGGGTGTAGGGTTAGGAGGTAGGGTAGGGTTTAGGGGGACGCTTGGGGATGAAGATCCTCTCAAAAAGGTCCCTCTTAAAGTAGGGTTGAGAAGGGTCGCCTTGAAGGGGTGTCCCTAATGCTACCTAGGAGTTTAGGGTGAGCTTAGGCGTTCTAGAGGCTCCTTTTTCAAAGAAGTTCCCTGGGGCATTACAGGGTCTCGGGTCTCGAGTTTAGGGGGAGCTTTGGCCATTTTAAGGGTTCCTGTAAGGGCTCCTCGGTAAAAGGCAGCCAGGGTTTAGAGCCAACGCATGCTTGGCAATGCCGCTTAGGGTTCAATGCCCTTAATCCATCGTCTAAACCCTTTAGGGTTCTGGGTTTCAGAAGGGACGATGAAAATTGCTGGTGTCAGGTCTGCTTCTTGTCTTTCGAAAAACAAAAGGACGCTTGGGGACGGGGACAGGCGGGGTGTAAGACTTCAGAGGTTGGCGAAATCAGGCTCTGGATTTTGGGAGCTTGAAGCTTTTGCCTCTAAAGGGAACTCCAGAAAGTTGAAATATGGTTTCATGGTAGGATACCCTATAATTCACCTTAAAGGGGTTACGATAGGATATTCCAACTTTCTGGCTTCTACTGTAGCCAGAAAGCACGACACGGTCTAGGGCTTCGGCCCCTGGGCCCCAAGTTCCAACCCCTAACCCTTCAGGTTTAGGGTTCAGGGGTTCGGCCTCGAACCCCTGAAAACATCAGGTTTCTGTCTCAACATTCGGGCGGCGATCTTCTACCATAATGGAACTATGAGGGACTGCCTGCTATTACCAGTTGTTCCGGCCCCTATGTAAGGCAGAATAATAGGGTTTTGGGGGGTGCGATATAGAATATGGGACCTGTGGCGGGGCATTGTTACATATTTCATCAACTCGGATGGTCACATGAGACTCATCCTAGCTGAAAGCACATTGGCTTCGGCCGTGCTACTGCCGTGCCATACTGTTAAGTATTCACTCCCTGTAGAAATCCGCAACTCGAACAACATCGGAAAAATGAACCTAAAGTTTCAGGTTTTGAGCTCCTTGAGCAAATCTACCTGAATCCACCTCCAAATCTTTCACGGACCCCGAAACCTTGCAACTCCCCAGCAAAGGTTTCGGGTTGTAGGGTTTGGGGTTTGCGCGAATGGCCCTCTGACGGCACCAGCCCTAAACGCTAAACCCTAAACCCTCACCTGGCGATCAAAGGCGATCTGAAGCCAAGGAAGCAATATCCGAGGTTGCACGATGCCTCTGGCATTTGGGAGTTTCCGAAAATTAGGGGTACCTTACTTTGGGGTCCTTATAATAACGCGCCAGGGCTTTGTTCGCGCGCGCGCAAAGGCGCGCATGTTGCAAATTCGTTGGCCCTGCCAATGAATTCGAGATGTTGGGCCACGCAAGACTGTCCGAAAAAATGAAGTATTTTTTCTCTTCAGGCGAAGAGCTGCACGTCATCATGGCTGGCACATGGATGCTCTGCGGCAATGGATGGAGTCTGATCTGCACGTCATCATGGTTGGCACATGGATGCTCTGCGGCAATGGATGGAGTCTGATCTGCACGTCATCATGGTTGGCACATGGATGCTCTGCGGCAATGGATGGAGTCTGATCTGCACGTCATCATGGTTGGCACATGGATGCTCTGCGGCAATGGATGGAGTCTGATCTGCACGTCATCATGGTTGGCACATGGATGCTCTGCGGCAATGGATGGAGTCTGATCTGCACGTCATCATGGTTGGCACATGGATGCTCTGCGGCAATGGATGGAGTCTGATCTGCACGTCATCATGGTTGGCACATGGATGCTCTGCGGCAATGGATGGAGTCTGATCTGCACGTCATCATGGTTGGCACATGGATGCTCTGCGGCAATGGATGGAGTCTGATCTGCACGTCATCATGGTTGGCACATGGATGCTCTGCGGCAATGGATGGAGTCTGATCTGCACGTCATCATGGTTGGCACATGGATGCTCTGCGGCAATGGATGGAGTCTGATCTGCACGTCATCATGGTTGGCACATGGATGCTCTGCGGCAATGGATGGAGTCTGATCTGCACGTCATCATGGTTGGCACATGGATGCTCTGCGGCAATGGATGGAGTCTGATCTGCACGTCATCATGGTTGGCACATGGATGCTCTGCGGCAATGGATGGAGTCTGATCTGCACGTCATCATGGCTGAAGCTTCTTCGAGGCTCAGAGGTCTGCGGGAACAACCCGGACACGTGCAGGAAATGCTGCAAAAACCAGTACTTTGGCACCCTCTAGAAGCAAGAATGCCTGAAAGTACTGCGCCCGGCAGCAAAATCGCAAGCCTGAACCCGTCGCATGTTGCGCGCGAACAGGGCTCTGGAGGGTATAATAAGGATCCTACTATTTAGGGTACTAGATTAAGGTCCCCCAATTTTCGGAAACTCCCATTTGAGGCACAAGGAGCTCTACAGCCCCGTGAACTACAGAAGATTCATTATTGAGGACTCTGGGAGTATGGCTTAATCTTGCTAATTATTAATTCGACTCCTACCTTCTTCCTTAGAGCTTCCTTAAGGCTTTCTGCGGTGTCTCTGAGAACCTACCCCTCGCGCTTTGGAACCCAAGTCTGTCAGACCCTGTCCACAGCTGCGCGACCGGCTCACTCGACCCAGAAACCTAGGCCCTGAAGGTCTAGGGCTTAAATGTAGGTTGTAAACTTCTTGATTAATGACACCCCTACCGTAAGCAGGATCCCAATGTTAAGGCCCTGCAGGAAAGGGAGTTTGTATATCAGGAATCTACATTAACCACACTGGACTTCGTGGACCTTGCTGGCTTTGGGTCAATATTAAGTTTCACCACGCCCTAAGCCCTAAACGGCCCTGAACCCCAAACCCAAAACCCTAAACCCCTGACCCCATCGGTAGGTTGCGGGAGGCTCGGGCTGCGGGGTTTCACACTGCAGGGCCCTCAGGGTTCTGGGGAGTTTGGCTTTCAGAATTGGAGGCTTCCAACAGACTAAATTTTAGGGTTTGGGGGTTTGGGGTTTGGGGTTGAGGGCTTTAGGGTTTTAGGGCCTAGGTTTAGGTTTTAGGGTTTCAAGGTCATTAGTGTCGCTATTTGCGGAAACTCTCATATAAGGTTCAAGCATTGCCAGCTCTTCACGGCTTTGGGTGTCCAACTGCCTTCGATTTTGTGGAGAGACCTGAGACCTGGGTTTTTGGATCTCTGTCGCTTGACGTGGGTTTGAAGTTTGGCCTTGCAACACATCGTATTAACGCCAACATGGATGGATAACAGGACTGATGGCTTCCCCTTGAGGCCCAGAACGATTGCCCTTCTGTAATGTAGCAAGGGGGACAAAAAGCTTCAATGCAAACTCGAGAAGTTTTCCAGTTCAGGGCTTAGGATTTCATGGGGGCTTGGGATCTAGGCTGCGGGCTTTCAGAGCGGACACAAACTCACTCAAACTGACCCGATGAAGATTACCAGCCACAGGACCCACGATACCGTAATCCTTGAACAATGGCATGAAGTAGTGAAGTGCATGGCGCACCATGTCCTGCTGTCGGCTAGCCCCTCAACCCAAACCCCCAAACTCGACGCCCCTGCTTCCGAAGGGATTTAATTTAAGTTAACATAACAAGGAAACCGCATTATTTAGTATAGATCCCTTTTTATGGTAACTTAGATTAAACAATATTTACTACAGATCCGCATTTATGGTAACTTATGCTAAATTCCTTAACGAAAGCCCAGAACCCCCCTTGGGATTTACTGCCTTGCCCTGCTTCAGCGGTAGATGGAAATACACAAGGCTCTCTTTACCTGAGGCATGAGGTCGCAGACCCGGGGTTCAGCACATATGCCCGATAATCATAATCGTGAGCGTGGCAATAGCAACACTAGTTATCATAATAGCAACATTACGAATAAGAATACTAATGCGAATAAAAATAGCAATACTAAGAGTAATAATCGCAACAGTAAGTAGTAGTCCTAGTGCTGCTAGTCGTAGAAGTAGTCGAAATCGTAGAAGTAGAAAATAATCGTCATCATCATCATCATCATCACAGTTGGTATATCAGAAACATACTAGAAACAATACCAATGACACAAACGACAATACTAGAGTTAGGTGATAGGGCTTAGGTGATAGGCCTTAAGCATTTGGCTCCGGGTATTGCTGTTCTGGGGCCTAGCCAAAATCGAGCCCAGGAAATCCCTTGACTTGGACAAGGGCACCGGAAAATGCGCTGTTGGCATCTGCAATCAATGTTCGGCGTTCTTGGTCTGGGATTGAGGTGCAGGATCCTGACGAGACTAATACAAACATCGGCGAGTGCGTCACACTCTGTTTTTTCTGGACGTGTGCAGCGCATACACATGCAGATGGATAGCCCTAAGGATCGGGTTTTCGTGCCCCCCTCAAAGTCTCAAAGCAGTTAAACTGCAATATACCACCCACCCACCCCCATACTCGCATAGTTCAGGCGGGGAATGGATATTTCGGCACCACTCGAGTCGCCAAGGCTTGGTCTCACGCTGCTCTGAACACGGCTTCCGTTCGAATCTAACTACCATATGTGTCTGTATTTGCCTTCATGTTGAAGTGGGGTTTCTTTCAGGGGCTCCTTTAAAGGATTCCATACGGGTTCCTATAATATCAGGGTTCTATGATATACGGGCCTTGGTAGTTCGAAACGGGTGCTGGGGTACATTATGGTTACGATAAGGAACCCTAAGAACGGTCTTGGCAAGTATTCAGGCTTCTATAGTACCCAATGCACATAGTTACAACGAAAGCCCGGTGCACCTGACATCTACAGACGGTACTAGGGTTCTAGGGGTTTATAAGGGTTTAGGGTTTGTAAGGATCCGACCGTCCAGAGTTCTATACTGAAACTTTGTGCGATACTATGCATCCTACAGCTTGGCAACCCCCAAAGAACTGGAGCCTATAAATCCTACACCCTCAGCCCCCCAAACCGAAACCCCAAATCCCCAAACCCGAAAGCCTGAACCCCAGATCCCCAAACCTCAAACCCCAAGCCCTGAACCCCCTAAACCCTCAACCCTAAACCCTAAACCCTAAAACCCTAAAACCCTAAAACCCTAAAACCCTAAACCCGTAAACCCTAACCCCTGAACCCTAAACCCTAAGCCCCCCTCAGTTGCAGGTCAGGCCGCCGAATCCCAAGGCGTCCACTGCCGCCAAGATTTCAGAGGCGCGACATCGGCACGGAATATTCTTCATGGTAACCTGGGTGGTTGTCAAAATTAGGGTCCCCTTTTGGGTCCTCAATATAATACTGCGCCTATTATTTAGGGTACCCAAAAAGGGACCATATTTTTGACAACCACCCACCTTGAGCTGAGATTCAAGGTTTAGGGTTTAGGGTTTAGGGGCTTTGGGGGTTGAATTTAAGGGTCCAGGGTCAAGGTTTAGGATGGTTTCGGGGAGTATTTGGGTTTAGGGCTTAGGGGCTGCCATCAGATGGATGTCATACAATGTCCTGAAGATTTGTGATACTACCCCTGAATAAACCGCAGATTTTATGCCGCAAAAATCTCGCCAGAAACCCTTTTCAACTTGTCGAGGTCTTTCTTTCAAACCCTTTGGCAGTAAACTCCATAGTCTAAAGACCCCACACAAGGCAAATAGTTGTCAGGCTGAGAAGTCAAAACTGAAACCGGTATCAAAAACAACAAGGATCTGATGTCAAGAACCCAACAGGGATCAACCAAATCAAATTTTGCATGTCCTAGAGGGCTTTCGCAAGATTACCAAACGTCGGATCAACAAACAACAAGAGGGCTCATAACAATATCGAACAGGGGTTACAATCCAAGCCGCAATAGCCAGTCATAGTGGTAATAGTAGCATGTAGTTATCAGTAATAACAGCAAAAAATTAAAGTATGCATTTCCTGGTAGATATACGAATACTAGTGGTAGTAAAAGTAGCCAAATTAGTAGCAATGGCAGTAATAGCAGCAAAAGTCGTAGACGTAGTCCTCGCCGCCGTGGTAGTAGCAGACGTGGTAGTAATCGAAAAAGAAGCAGTACTAGTAGCCGTAGTAGTACTAGTAGTAGTAGTAGTAGCAGTAGTAGTAGTAGAAGTAGTACTAGTAGTAGCAGTAGTAGTAGCAGTAGTAGTAGTAGTAGCAGTAGTAGTAGTAGTAGCAGTAGTAGTAGTAATGGTAGAACTACTAGAAATTCTAGCAGTACTAGTAATACTAGTAACGCTAGTGATACTAGTAATACTACATACAAATTGTAGCTACCAAGTGTAGCAATGTTGGCAATGCTGAATGCAGGTTTTTGTCACAATAGTAGTAATAACGATAATACTAGCAGCAATAGTTGGCAAAAGCAGTAAGTTCCAGTCATAGCAGCAGCACTTACTTCTCGTAGTACTAGCAGCAATAGTTGCAACACAAGTAACAGTAGGAACTTCCTGGCTTCCCTTTGTCAGAGAACTACCAGTTTGTGAGTGTTCATGGGCTGCAAATACTGTAACTTGCAGCATGTCTGAGCTTTTAGTCTTTCTGATCTCAAAGTGATTTTCCACATGTTTGATTTTGATACCGGTTAGACTTTGGTTGATCCCCATCCCTAGTTTTCTGAACATCATATTCCTAAGCCTTCTGGAAAAGAAGCCCGCAATGCCGAGAGTCCACCAAAAACAACTGCCCAAACCCTAAACTTTGGCATTGGCCAACCAACTCTTTCAACCCAAACCCCAATCCTGTAGCGTGTTTCACAGGTTTTAGAAGCTTGTCTGCGCGGGCTTTATCGAATCTAGGGGGCTCTATGATATGAAGTCCTAATAAAATACACAGCATGCTTGTCGTGGCTTATAACGTTTCAGTACTTTAGCATGGGGATTATACCAAGAAGCGGTATCTGCGTCCGGTGGCCACGCAGCATCTTCCGGTGGAGTGTCGTCCTTAGAGTTAACCCGACAGTGCTTTTCTGGTTGGCATCCTTGCCGGGTCCGAGATTTTCGGTAGCGGTTCCCTTCACGCTGCAGCTTAAACTACTCTAAACCCTTCCCCAAACCGCAAACCCTAGCTTTCAAAGCCCCAGGAGAGTTGAACAATTGTAGATCTGGGAGTTTCCGAAAATAGGGGACCCTAATATAGCACCATAAATAGTAGGATCCTTTTATAAGGACCCCAAAACGAGGTACCCGTAATTTTCGGAAATTCCCAAACCCTAAACCCTAAATCCTATAGATCCCTTATAGCAACCCTTAAAAAGGAAGCTCATAGATCCCTTTAAAGGAGCCCCGAATTTTCGGAAAGTCCCATCTTTCGGCCCTCAACCGTAAGATGCAAAACCGCCTCGAGCCCGCCATCCTTCAAAGCCGAAAAGCCTTAACTACACTCTAGGGAGATAGGGTTTAGGGTTTAGGGTTTAGGGTTGTAGGGTTTAGGGTTTAGGGTTTAGGATTTTGGGGTTTTAGGGTGTTAGGGGTTTAGGGTTTCGGGGTTTAGGGTTTTAGGTTTAGGGTCTTAGGGTTTTAGGGTTTAGGGGTTTAGGGTTTAGGGTCTTAGGGTTTCAGGGTTTAGGGTTGAGGGTTTAGGGTTTTAGGGTTTAGGGTTTTAGGGTTTTAGGGTTTTAGGGTTTAGGGTTTAGGGTTTAAGGGTTTTAGGGTTTAGGGTTTAGGGTTTAGGGCTTAGGGTCTAGGGTAAACTCGAAAACGTAGCTCGCAAATGCTAGACATATAACTCAAGCACAACCATCATACACACCTTAAGACATCTTGCTACAAGATCTCCAAATAACTGATAATATTGGTCCCAGAACCTTTATCGAACCCTCGCACCAAACCGTAAACCCGAAGCCCTAAACCTAAACCATATCCCTGACAGAAGCCCTTTTAGAAAGCCGCTCAAGCCACTAAGACGGCTGCTCTGGGGTAATGGAGCTTTTCGGGCTAAGGGTGCAGGACTTCTCGTACCTCGGGTGCAGTAGCTGGTCTCTTCGGCAATCCTATCCAGTCTGAGGCTCAGGAGAACATGTATAGGAGTGTCGAAATACACCGCAGTCACGCTCCTTTGCTGCTGTGAACCATAATCAGCCATAACCCTATATTGGCCCACATATAGCGACCCCCTGTCTAGCAGTGACTCTTGACAACAAGTTGATCCCCAAAAAAATATGCCAAACCCCGACCCCCAGCGCCGTGGCCTGCGCGGGGCCGGGGGGCAACATCATACAGATCCATGGTACCAAAACCTGGCCATGCCTCATCAAAGGCAGCAGGAGCTGGTTCCGCAGGACTTCCCCAAAGCTGTAGATTCCTCGGCCAGGCGAAGTTCAAACTAGCGCTAGGAGCAGGACATTGCAGCACGTGTTGAATCCCGGGTCTTCAGGATCAGATCAGTTTTGCGTCGTCATGTTCTCCACGGTCAGCAGCATCAACATCACCATAATCACTCAGCATCATCAGCATCAGCATCATCGTCATTGTCATCATCATTATGTCGACCACCGCAATCCGCATCACCAGTGTCACCACCTTCATCACGGATACTTTTCACAATGTCACACCTGCGTACTGCGCTGCGACTATACTACGACCACAACAACTACCACCACCACTACCACTGCCACTAGCACTGGCACTGGCTCTGCCACTAGCACTGGCACTGGCACTCCCAGTACTGCCACTGCCACTGCCACTACCATTACCACTACCACTACCAAGCACTACTGCTGCTACTACCACTGCTACTGTGACTACATCGACGACGACGACGACTACTACTACTACTACTACTACCACTACCACTACCACTACCACTACTACTACTACTACTACTACTACTACTACTTCTGCTGCTGCTTCTGCTCCTGCCGCTGCTACTGCTACTGCTACTCCCACTGCTACTGCCACTGCCACTGCGACTGCCCTGCCGCTGCCACTGCCACTTGCCACTGCCACGTTCTGGTTCTGCTACTACTACTACCACTACTACTACTACTACTACTACTACTACTACTACTACTACTACTACTACTACTACTACTACTACTACTACTACTACGACTACGACTACGACTACGACTACGACTACGACTACGACTACGACTACGACTACTGCTACTACTACGACGACGACTACTACTACTACTACTACTACGACGACTACGACTACTACGACTACGACTACTACTACTACTACTACCACCACTGCATCTACATGCCTTACTACTGCTAAGACTGGTGCCACATTCTTCCCCACCGCAAGGACTGCTGTTGCCAAGACACTGTCTCACTACCAATAACAGCTAGTGGTGGTGATGTTGGTCACGAAGGTATGGTGGTCACCGCCACTACAACTGGGTGGCAGCAGGTGTAGTGGCAGCAGAAGGAGCAAGTAGTAGCGGCGATAGGTTCACGAGCAGCAAGCAACTGTGGAAGCCGCACTTGCCCTGGGTAGTAGCAGCATCGTCGTCAACGTGACGTGGTCGTCATCATCGTCGTCGTGCAGAGTCTCAGTAGAAGCAGGAAGAGGAGAAACAGCAGTGTCGAGCAAGGTGGCGAAAGGCAGAGCACCGGAAACAGCAAACTAGCAATTGTGAAGCCATGTTTCCACGCCAATGTTGTCGCAGTCTCCTGCAGGTAGATCAGAAGTCAAGGGCGTTCCAGGCTCAGTCAGCTTCCCAAAGGGTTGGTGTCCGTCGTAAACGGTACCTGTATAGAAAAAAGATCTCTTGAGTCTTTCTAGGGATGCTATATCTTGGAACGGGAAGTGAAGACAAGCTTCTGTCAGGGTTCTGTCAGGGGACGCAAAAGCGCATGCAAGGCACCCGTTTAAAGGGAGGGACACGGTCTAAAAACCTGCGATTTGTGTGTCACCAGTCACACAAACCGAATTTGACTCTCAGCAGTTCCCTCAATGACTCACCTCGCTAAACCCTAAACCCTGAACCCCTGAATTCTTCAACTGATTCACCGTCTCGAAATCTACGAAAGCCAGCTCCTTGCGGGCGTCCGTGCGCTGCGCCGAACTGCGAAAATTGAGGTGGGTGAGACCTCGGTAAAAAAAGCTTCTGGGAGTGGAGGAATATGGGAGTTTCCGAAAATAAGGGACCCTAATATAGTACCCTGAATAGTAGGATCCCTATGATAAGGACCCCAAAATGCGGTACCCCTAATTTTCAGAAACTCCCATATGAGCGTAGGGTTAATGGTTAAGGCTTTGGGGTGACAGACCTAAACCCTCAGGCTTAAAAGACTCATAATCGACACTCATAAAACATTGCAATCAAACTCAGAGCGAGCGCTACAGTAGTCAGAGGTATGTGCCGAACTGGCACCCCTACCGCAGAGACTTTCACTGGAGTGGAAACCTGAGAGGGTGGCGGCTGGTAGGTTAGGGTTTAGGGTTTATGATGGGAAATGTTGGGCCCGCGCAGTCCTCGCACGCAACCCCCAAAGAAAGGAACGAAATACTAAACCCAAAACCCTGGTGTAAACCCTAAAAACCCTAAACCCTAAAACCCTAAATCCCCAAAACTCCTAAACCCTAAAACCCCCAACCCCCAAACCCACAACCCCTAAACCTCTAAACTGCTAGCGTTTTGGTCACAGCTTCGCAGCTGCCTGGGCAGGGCCTGCAACCTGGAACTTCATGCACCATGCGCCGTAGAATTGAAAGGCATGTCCGTCACCTAATAGTGGGGGCCAGAGTACTTAGAAATTGAGGGTTGTCGGTATATTATACTTTCTTATGGAACGATCTTGTACTAAATACTCAGGCTTCTACAGTAAAAGGTCTTCAGCGGACGTCAGTGACCTCGGTGCAACCTTTTCTGAGCAGAAGCATGGGAGTAGTAACCAGTAGCCCTGGATTCATTGCAGTCTCGGACCCCTAAGCCCTAAACCGCTAAAGCCACTTCGGGCACCTCAGGCAGTGACTAGGCTGGGTGGTCTCCTCGTTAAAAGAGAACGAAGCAGCGCTCACGCCGGAGGGCCGTTCTGCGTTTTAGGGCTCAGGGTTCGGGACTTGAGGTCCGTGGGATAATATAGGGCTTACTAATTAGAATAGGGTTCCTTAAAGGGGATCCTTAAAGGAGTCTATACTGGATCCAAAAGGGTACTACAATATAGGGGCCTTAATAATTAGTATAGGGTTTTGGGGCCCAGTATACAATTACTGTAAAAAGGAACCCCCCAAAGGGGGATGTGATCAAGAACTCTAACTAACTAGGTTGTCGGTTCTATGTTGGCTAACCAAGCCATGGTGGAGAGCTATATAATGTTAATGATGTAATGCTCCAAACATCTAATGATCCGATTTGCCTCATAATTCACGTACTATATTGAAAGATTTTGATGTGTTCATATAAGAACAGACTATATAACTGTGACAGTATAGCACGATAATACTATAACATTATACAAATGTAATACTACAATAATACAACTGCTCTTGAGTATAGCAACTAGCACGACAATACTATAACATTGTACAAATGTAATGCTACAATAATACAACTGCTCTTGAATATAGCAACATACCAATACAATACCATAATAAGAGTATATTAGTATAACAACATAACAGTATGATGATATGAAAATATCATGATGTACCAATACAACACGATGGTGAAACAGTAATACCCTCATGTAGCCACGTAATGATGTAGCTTTGGCTGATGGGGCTTTAGCTGCTGATGGACTTCACGCTTCAGGATTTCTCAATAATAGATTCTCTGAATACAAGTTTTTGGGCGGTACTCACGTAACACTCCCAAACCCAAAACCTTCAACCCTCCTACGTTAGGGTTTTTGGGCTACTTGTAGTGGAAGCCTTGCAGCTTGCAGCTTGGACAGCACTTCTGGTCAGCTGTGCTGTGGAGCGAAGAGCAACGGGATCATGGAGACTATACTTCTTCTTCAGGTCAGTAAACAATGGCATGCGCCACGCATGGCTCCGATCAGAAAGCTCGAGCACCACATGAACTCCTTGTTGGAAGCAATGATGGTATATACACACACGCACATCTCTGCTAGCCCATGCCAGCCCCAATTTCACAGGGATCGAAGGTGGACGGATTGCGTAGATCACCTCGCCTGGGCCCCGAGTAAGCATAAAGGCGCCTGCTATGTCTAGCAGGCTGGTGGCCCACCGTTGCCACGTTGAGTATGTCAGGCAACTGCGTAAGCTCGGATGTCGCAGGAGATGTGAACGGCATTCGGAAACTTCTCCCTCTGCAGCCAATAAGGCATCGGCTGCCTTTTCCTCTGGTGCTTGTCTGCTTGACCAAGAAAGATCAAGCTTTTGAAGCTTAAAGAACATACCTCTGAAAAAGCTTGTCCTGCATGGAGGTCCAGTTTAGGCTACGCGAACTTCCTACTTGCCAAAGCTCCCAAGAATTCCTATGATAAATGCGGGCAACTAGGGCCTACGGTCTGCAGGGTCGGGTACCTGCAGTATCCGGTATAATTAGCTCCTTTTATTGGTTAACCGAAGTTTCTGGACAGGATCAACCAGACACAAAAGATGAACACTGATGAAACACGTTAAAAGCCTTTGTAGGAGCTCCAAAACCTGCACACAACCAACCTTCACAGTACCCGCCAAAAACATACAAAGCTTTACAACAGCTCCATGCTTCTACAAAAAAATTCAAACGTTTAGAAAACACCTGATGCATACTCTGCGAAGACATGTCCCGAGAGCCTGAACGTGAGTTTGGGCCTGCCGGCCCAGCAAGGGCAGGCCGGCCTCTGCCGTTCTGCCTTGGTAGAAGGTTGAGGATTTTGGGTGGTGGTTTAAGGTTTTTTTTGTTTTTTGTGAACGCCTTTTTCCGTCTGCTAGTGCTGCTGCAACTGAACTTCAGGAATCCACCGTGGTGGAAGGCCGAAAGGAATCCACCGTGGTGGAAGGCCGAAAACTTCTAGCTCTCTCAGGATTCATCTTGCTGTGGTTTAGGGCTTTAGGGTTCAGGGTTTAAGGTTCAGGGTTTAAGGTTCAAGATATTAGGGTTTAGGGTTTAGGGTTCAGGGTTCAAGGTTGAAGGTGCAGCATTAATGTGCTGAGCGCTTTGTGTGCAGACATGCCCCCAGCCCCAAAGCAAATGATTATACCACGAGCAAAATTTAGGTTTTGCGTTGGGGTTACGTTCTGGGCCGTTGGGGGCCGTACTGATGCAGGCTCTGTAGCCTTGCAGAGCCTGCCTTAAAATGGCGGCGGGTTTAAGGTTTAGGGTTCAGGGTCTAGGGACGCACCCACTTATTGCGCTCGTGCGCCAGCATGTCATCCCGCTCCAAACCACCCCAACTATTCTCAATTATAGGGTTTAGGGCTAGGGCTCACCTCCAAACCTCCCTCAAGAGTTGTGTCGAGTTGCGGGTCCTTGCGGCCTGTGAAGGTTGCTGGAAGCACATGCTGAAACTCCCAGTGGCGGGATGCCTACTATTGTATTTCCGGTCAGCTCCTAGGACCAGTTTTGGCCCGTCCCTGGAATTTGTGGGGCCCGTAGTGTATGAGGCGTAGCCGAGCCATTTCCCTCGTTTTTTTTTTCGGAGGCTTCAGCCTCCCTCACAGTTGTAATAGAGGGGCCTTATATAACAATTAGAATAGGGTTTGGGGCGGATCGGACATACGTCTGAAGCGAACAAAGCTTTAGATGGCTTGTGCATCCGTAGAATGTGTAGCTGCTTATGAGAGACAACTAACTAAAATTTGGACAGTATAATATGCCTTCATTGTCACGCAACATGGCGTCATGCTTTAATGACCAGTTGTCGAGCATCTGTACAGGAAAATGAGGTAGTGCTGTGACATCTGCGAGTAATGTTATGCGGCTCGGCAGAGAAGTTCAAGACTTTTTTTGCAGCAAGCACAAGTTTCAATAGGGTTTCGGGGCCCATTATACTTTAATATAATAAGGAGCCCCCAAAATAGTATAGGTAATTATTCAGGTTTGTATAGTATCGAAATGCTCCGCCGGGCGAGCGCCCATGCAAATGGTCAGCGGTGCTCTCGGCAGTTTAGCATGTAGGGTTCTGGTATGGGGTTGAGGTTTTGGACTGCTGTAGAGGTTACTACAAGATAAAGGTTTAGGGCTTGGGCTGTAGGATAAACGCTTAGGATTTATGGTCGGGGCCTTCTTAACTAGAGTAGGGGTTGTGGGGTATGCTGTACTTGTTACTAGTTATTCAAGATATTCCGACCCATCCTTCGATCCTTCCCATCAACCCCACACCCAAGACCCCAAACCCGAGGGCCCCTCATCCCTACATCCTCATCCCCGGTAAGTGCCATATCCCTGAACCCTAAGCCCCCTCTATGTCTAAAATAGGGGCCTTATTGATTAGAACAAGGTATTGGGGCCCATTATGTAATTATAACAAGGAGCCCCCAAACCAGTATTGGTAATCCTGTACACTAAACCCTCTGTGTCGACGTCCGAAACCCCCAAACTCCAAACGCAGCCGGAGGCACATCGACCGATGGCTAACAGCCTCCCGTCTGGCAGTTTCTGCCTGTCGATCCCACAGCAATGCCTAATGTAGGGGCCTCAACAACTAGAATAGGGTTCGGGGGTATATTATACCATAAATATAATACGGAACCACCAAAGTAACGTATAGTGGAGGTAATTATTAAGGCCCTATGTTACTGCAATCAGCTTTGGGAGCGTCATACTAGTGCGACATCTTCACGGATTTCGCATCGATGAAGGTCTTAGCATGTGTTTTGTTTCGGTTCAAAGTTAAAGCTCAAAGTAACTTTGCGACAGACATACTAGCTTAACATGCAGAACGACGGAATTTCAGTGCGTTTGGGGTCGAGATCTCACGTAGGATTACAGGATTCGGGCCTGGCATAAGAGCCAAAACCCAAAGCCCACGCTCTCCCCCCCAAAGCCCTGAAAACGCCAAAGACCTGAAACCCACCAAAACCCTGAAAACCTCCAAAACCCTGCGAACCTGCAACCCTAAAACCTAGATAAGAAGGAACCCTAAACCCGAAACCCTAACCAAAAAAAACACATTCTCAGCCCAAAACGTTCCATCCGAGAACCTTCCCACAAAGGTTTGAGGCCTTAAGGGATTCAGGAACCGGGCTTCACATGGATGGTTGTCAAAATTATGGTCCCTTTTGGGGTACCCTAAATATTAGGTGCCGTGTTATAATAAGTATCCAAAAAGGGACCCTAATATGGACAACCACCCGCATAAAGGATTCAGTGTTAAACCCTAAACCCTAAACCCCTAAACCCTAAACCCTAAACCCTTGAGGGATCAGGCAAGCTCCGGGTTCAGGGCTGCGTTTGGGGGTTTTGGCTTCCCCACACATCTGGGAGGATCTAGAAAGTAGATCCCCGATGTCGGGCCTTCTACTACTAAGGCAAGGGTATTTTATAGGAGCCCCTAATAAGGGATCTACTTTTTGGATGTTCCAGTGGTCTGGGTGGGTCCAGGCAAGGTCCCATGGAGCTGCTGTTCGGGCCTGGTCGGCTGGTGGATCCTTCCTCTGAACCTCGGAAGCAAATGGGAGCTTCCGAAAATTGTAGTTTTGGGGTCCTTATAATAAGGATCCCACTATTTAGGGTACTATCTTAGGGCCCCTGTTTTCGGAAACACCCAAATGCTTAAACGCCAAAGAATGCCATTGGAGGGCAGATGATCTTCGAAGTGCCATTTTACGATCGGGCCTGCTTGCAGTGGCTGAGCAACTGGGGGCCTTGGATGTTAAGGCTCAGGGTGTACTTTAGGAGACTTAATAATTAGAATAGGGCGAAGGGGCCCATTATACCATACTTCTAACAAGGAACCCCCAAAATAGCATTGGTATTTATTTAGGCCCCTATAATAGATTCTACTGTCAAAGGCCAATCAACAATCAGATGTTACTGGTTGAAGCCCGTTGCGTCTACATCCCAAACCACACATCAGTATGGGAGTTTCCGAAAATTAATAATTAGGGGGAACCTTATTTTGGGGTCTTTATAATACGGATCCTACTATTTAGGGTGCTAGATTAGGGTCCCCTATTTTCGAAAGCCGCCGTATGTTAGCAAGCCGAGCCCTCTCAACCTGTTGGTGCAACAATTCTAGACACTCGCTGTCAAGCCTTGTGAATTGAAAACCTTTACCCTCGCCTGGTGTCGGTTGTGATGGTCACAGCAGTGGTGCGATGATGAAGATTATGATGCTGGTGACGAAGGCCATGACGGTGGAGGTGAAGAAGATGATGGCGATGATGATGATGATGATGATGATGATGATGGTGATAACGGCAATGAGAATGATATTGATATGCATAGCGATAAAGGTAATGGTGCCGCTGTTGACACTGAAGCTGCTAACGAGAACGACGTTGATGATGACAGTGATATTGGTATTGATATTTAGTGATACTGCTGACACTGGTAAGATACAGGTGATGATATTGATGTTGATACTGCTGTTGATATCGCTGGCAGTGACAACATAGCACCACAACGATGGTGGCCCGAACGACAGTACCCTTTCGAGGCATAAGTGGTGTATCTGTAACAATGATAGTCAACCACGCTGTCACTGCAACCATCAGACTAATCGGGATTGAGAGCCACCCACATCCACGGAATCTAGGGGCCACTGTCGTTGTCGTCAGCATCGGCATCACCTTACTAAACTAGCATTGCATCACGCATCTGATACAGTGATCAGACAAACTAACAGCCAACCTCTCAAACTTCGCTGACAAAGCGGCTGGGCCAGGAAGGTAGGGCTGGCGTCCGTTCATATATCCAACCTCTGCAAGGTCGGGTCCAGAACCCCACAAACCCCAATCGCCAAACCCTAAACCCCTACTGTATGGGCCTTGATAATTGGAATAGGGTTTTGGGGCCCATCATACTATACTTCTAATCAGGAACCCTCAAAATAGTGTTGGTAATTATTTGGCCACTGTAGTACACCCTAAAACCTACAACCTAAACTCTAAACCAAAGCCTAAACGCTCAGACCTTCCGCCTAAATCCATGTCGCAGACTGGGGGCCTGAGCTGTAAGCGTGTTCAGCGTTGTCTGAGAAAGGTAGGGACCCGAACAATTTGCTGGTATAGTACATATATTCGTGAACTTGTTGTTCTACTATAAGCACATGTATATATGGATTAATGTATGTATACATACATATACATATATATATATATATATACATATGTATATATATATATATACACGTATACGAAACCAAAATCCTGTTCCTATGATGTGTTGTTCTAGCACTGGCATAGCCCAACAGCCCTCTTCTTATCAATTGCTACGGCCTCTATAGTAGCACTGCAGGTCTTCGTGGCTGGTGGGCTATAGGGTATCTTTAAGCCAGGCCGTGACTGTATATAGCGTTTAGGTTGTGGCGCGGAAGGTTCAGGGCTTGGGGCCGAGAGCGTTTAAGAGCATTGCGGTTCAAAAAAGGAGTTCTATAATGGGCCCTCAATGACTAGAATTCGGTTCTCGGGTACTTGTTACATTCATTCCGTCAAAAGCGCTAAGCCTGTCTATCCTTCCGCTGTCCGTTTGAACGGCCAAAACTAGAACCCTAAACCCTAAACCCTGAATCCAGAAACTCTCAACCCTCACGCCCAGCAGAGCCTCGAAACCCTGACACTGAATCTGAAGCCTTAACATAGGGGCCTTAATAATTCGAATCGGGGTTCCTTTAAAGGGATCTATAGGGGTTACTATAAGGGATCTATAAGGGTACTATGATATAGGGGCCTTAATAGTTAGAATAGGGGTTTGGGTTCTATTGTACTATAATCATGATAAGGACCCCCCCCCCACAATCGTAATGGTAATTATTAGGGCTTCGATGTAAAACTAAATCCTTCAAGCCTAGACAACCCTTCACAACCCCATGAAACCAGATGGACCCCTCAGCAGCCCAACAAGCCCCAATGTAACCCTGCAACAGCAATACGAAATTAGCTGACACCCATACAAAACAACCGAAACCCCAAACCCTAAACCCTAAACCCCACAATCGCTAAACCCTAAACCCCCAAAACCCTACACCAAAACGTCTATCTACAAGGCCTGCACCAAAAACATCGATCTGGAGGCCAAGAGCCCGAAACCCTGCACAAAAACATCTATCTACAAGGCTAGAAACCCGAAACCCTGCACACCCACATCGATCTACAAGGCTCAAAAGCCCTGAACCAAACCCTAAACCCTAAACCGTAGAACCCTAATCCCCAATAAGAGCCCGGCAGACGCACAGCAGAGCTCCGGCCAATGAGTGCCGGGAAAATCAACGACGGACAAGACTTGGGCACCGAAACCCTACTAAACCCTAAAGCCCTGAACCCTACTAAAGTTACTAAAGCCCTATACCCTAAACCCTAAACCGTCAAGCCTAAATCCTAAAACCTAAATCCTAGACCCTAAACCATAAAGCCTAAATCCTAAAGCCTAAATCCTAGACCCTAAAATGCATGCATACCTGTATATGTATGTATGTATGTATGTATCTATGTATGTATGTATGTATGTATGTGTGTATGTGTGTATGTGTGTATGTGTGTATGTGTGTATGTGTGTATGTGCGTGTGCGTGAAAATACCACCGCATGCTGGTAGTCACTGGCTTATGGATGGCTTAGAGACTTCTGCAAACCGTTGTTCACTGCCCTGAACACTGAACCAATGAGACTACTTGATCGAAGCCCCTTCCGCCATGATCACAGAAGAGTACCACCGACTCTTTGAACTGTAAGGTGTTCTCGTGATGATTTAAGGAATACTCCCTAGTCGAAGGATATTGGAGAGTCTAGGATCTAACCAGACTCACAGGCTGTATGATGGTGCACCTACCGAACTGGCAGACAACACCTCACCAAGAGACGTCGTGATGACGGCCATATTAAGCATAGATACAGACAAACAACAGTAGTAGCAATACTGGTGCTTAATGCACAGTATCATATAGTAGACACCAAAAAATACCGCTGGACAGCGAATGGACACAGGGACAGACACAGAGAGGGAGAGAGAGGGGGAGGGAGAGTGATATGCATTTTTACACACCCACATATACATATACATGTACATATACATATACATGCACATAAACATTGACTCAGACATACACATATACATATACATATACCACTATATATATATATGTACATACATACACATATACACACGCACATACACATAGACACAGACATAGACACCGATATGCAGACATACAGGCATTCAGGCATGCATGCATGAATACGTATGTACATACATACATGCATACATAAAGACATACATACATGTATATACACACTATGGAATACATGCAGCCTACCTCAAGCGGCTTGGCTGTCGTTGATTCGCAGGCCTCCCTTCAGAGGCTTAAAGAATTCGTGCAACCTGGACGCCAAAAGAGGTGTACAAGATACACGGTCCTTGGTCATCGCCTACAACTGTCACGATCTCGGATTTTGGTTCTGCGCACTGGTTTTTGGTTTATAGCTTCTCTGGCATTTTGGAGTTTATGGTCTAGGATTTAGCGTGTACTACAGACCAACACCCACAAATCTGAAGAAGCCAAGGGGGACCAAAGAGCCCCTAAGCGAAAACCATCGCAGGTTATATCGTGTTTAGGGTTTAGGGCTTAAAGGGAACTCCAGAAAGTTGGAATATGGTGTCATGGTAGGATACCCTATAATTTACCTTAAAAGGGTTACGATAATGATATTCCAACTTTCTGGCTTCTACCGTAGGGCTTAGGGTCTAGGGTTCAGGGCTTAGGGTTTGGGGTTTAGAGATAGGTTCCAAGACGCTGCCTGCATGCACCATGCACTTCATGTCGCAATAACGGGGCAGGTGCCCACATGTTGCGCGCAAATGAGCTATATTGGTCCTTGGTTAAGCTGTATGTGTGTGCATATGTATATGTATACGTGTGTGTTCACTTGTGAGTGAGTATATACATACATATACACACACATCAACCATGTCCCATGTATACACATAAATACATGCAGAAGATGTAAATCAAACAACACAGATCATGCTCAAGAGCAACCCTTTTTTGGCGTCCTTAGGAATCCGTGCCCGCTAGCGCACAAGCAGGCAACGCTGCTTGGGCGTACAGCCGCGGACTGTGAGCCGAAAACAGCGGGAGGTTTAGGCTAAACCCTAAACCCTACACCGTTGAATGCTTTGAGTTTAGGGTTTAGGGGTTGAGGGTTAGAATTTGGAACTGTTTTGGTATCCTTTCTTTTTCGTCAGCCTATTGTCTCAACCTTCCGACGGACATGCTGGCTCAGAGGGTTCGGCTCTTAGGGTTTAGGGTCTTGAGGTTAAGGGTTTCGACGGTTTCGAGTTTAGGGATAAGGGGTTCAGGGAGCATTCGCATCGCCAGCGCTGTAAGTATCTGCGACACCGTGCCTGACTACTTTTTCAATCAGTCATGGTTGTTGTTTTTGCTGCTTGTGGTGCGAGCGTTCCTGATAGTTCTGAGCCTGTTCTTTTCCGAAAGTGCTACGTACGCTGGCAGTTAGCACCACACTTGCGACTGTTGCTGTTGCTGCTGCCACTTATATGTGATACTACATTCTTGACGCTGGACGATTATTGCCCTTTGGCGTTTACTCTGGCTACTGTCATGAGCATTCCTCAACTTGGGGACCCATACTACTGTCCTTACCAGTGCAAGTATCCAGTGCTGCTACTATCGACCACATCACCACGAATAACCCTAAGCCCTACTATGCTGCCATTCCTGCCAGCACTTCTCTTGCCGTTGCTGCACTGCAGTCGTTGCATCGAGGTTGCGCCTGAATCCCTGAACCAGCTATCCTTGGCAAGTGCCTAAGGTTAAGAGACCCGGTGCCCTGCAAGTGCTTGGATTCCAGGAAATAATTATTTCGTGAGTTTGAGTGTGAGGTTGAGTGTGGGCGAAAGTGTGAGCGAAAGTGTGAGCATGAATTTCCAGCCCATCGGGAAGTGTGAGGTTGAGTGTGAGAAAAGTGTGAGCGAAAGTGTGAGCGAGAGTACTGGGGGGTGGGGGTGGGGTGGTGGGGGTGGGTGGGGGGGTGGGGGTGGGGCAAGGGGTGGGTGGGGAGGGCGCCCACACTCCCGCCCACACTCCCACTCCCGCCCACTCCCCCGCTCACACTCCCGCTCACACTCCCGCTCACACTTTTCTCACACTCCCGCTCACACTCCCGCTCACACTTTTTCCTTGTAAAACGCAGGAAAAAGTGTGAGCGGGAGTGCGAGCGGGAGTGTGAGAAAAGTGTGAGCGGGAGTGTGAGCGGGAGTACTGGGGGGTGGGGGTGGGGTGGTGGGGGTGGGTGGGGGGGTGGGGGTGGGGCAAGGGGTGGGTGGGGAGGGCGCCCACACTCCCGCCCACACTCCCACTCCCCACTTTTTCCTTGTAAAACGCAGGAAAAAGTGTGAGCGGGAGTGTGAGCGGGAGTGTGAGCGGGAGTACTGGGGGTGGGGGTGGGGTGGTGGGTGTGGGGGTGGGGCAAGGGGTGGGTGGGGAGGGCGCCCACACTCCCGCCCACACTCCCACTCCCGCCCACTCCCCCGCTCACACTCCCGCTCACACTCCCGCTCACACTTTTCTCACACTCCCGCTCACACTTTTTCCTTGTAAAACGCAGGAAAAAGTGTGAGCGGGAGTGTGAGCGGGAGTGTGAGCGGGAGTGTGAGAAAAGTGTGAGCGGGAGTGTGGGCTGGGGGGTGGGGGTGGGGTGGTGGGGGTGGGTGGGGGGGTGGGGGTGGGGCAAGGGGTGGGTGGGGAGGGCGCCCACACTCCCGCCCACACTCCCACTCCCGCCCACTCCCCCGCTCACACTCCCGCTCACACTTTTCTCACACTCCCGCTCACACTGAAGCTCACACTTCCGCTCACACTCAGAATCCCCGCTCACACTCAACCTCACACTTCCGCTCACACTCTCGCTCACACAAAACCTCACACAAATAATGTTTTCAGACCATCCCAAGGGTTGCAGGGACTGGGACTCATAAGCCTAAGGGTTTAGGGCTTATAGGGTTCAGGGTTTGAGGACGACAGATAGAGCCCAAACCCAAACCTATACCCTTAACCCTAAACCCATAGGCCTAAAAACGACAAACCCATCGGCCGCACGCCGGGAGCTCGTTCCGTGGAGCGGCCACCTGGTCTGTACCAACATTCAATCCACTAATATAGGGGCCTTCATAATTAGAATAGGCTGTCGGGTATATTTTACCATAATCATAATGAGTACCTCTCACAATAGTATTGGTAATTAGTTGGGCCCCTATTAACAAAGTGTAGCGGCCGTAACAGTTGTTACAACAGGGCTCCGTTATGGAGGCCTGAACAATCAATATTGAAAGGGCTTTGGGCTATATAAGATATATTCAGGAAACCAGACTACTTGTATCTTCTCAGACCTGTCTATCCGGGTTGGAGTGTTTGGGGTTCGGGTTGCCAGGGTTGTGTTACCGGGGACTTACAGGAATTGTTGCAGGTTAAGTAGGACTGAGGCTTCCGCGCTTAGCTCTCCAACTTAGGGGCTTGAGTGTTGGGGTTGAGGTTTAGAGCATTAAGGTCTGGGGTGAGAAAGTCCTCAATTCAGGTTGAG